>JAQIVZ010002037.1:0-24698 GCA_034700945.1 Arrhopalites spinosus
TAAAACAACTTGTGTATTTATATTGAAAATTTAAATTATTCCAACCTGCATTTATACCGAAATTGAATTGAATGGATCTTCGCAACATAATTCATTTGATTTGTAGCATATGATTTCTGAATCTGGGAATTTGAAGTATGGGATGTATACCTTAACTCGGCCTTAATTTAAATAAATTAAAACATTCAATCTTGAAGCTGGTCGGACGCAGTTTTGTCAATGCTGGCCCAGCGCTCGTTTACCTGCACTTTGCCGTTCCACCAATTTCCATGACTGAGCTTATGTTGGCCCGATGCTGGAAGCCAACGTGATGGTCAATTGGTGGCAAACCGGCAAAAGCCCAGCACTCTGATGCTGGCAATGGGTCGGCTAACTTCACATAGCCATTGCCTGTACATTTCCAACAATTTGCCATCAAGGCCAGAAACGGGCCAGCGTTGGCCCGGCACTTCTTGTTTACTGGGTAATTGTTTTAATTGGTGTAGAAATATTCGAGGGTCAAAGGAAAAGGGGGCCTTCTCTCTCCACGGTGGTTACAATGAATTGAGAACCCTTGATCGTCAATTTGGTGCCATTTATAAAAACTGGGCCATAATGTTCCAAGTCTTAATAGGAATGACCGCCATTTTGAACATTTTTATGGCCGTCGTCAGTGCGAGCCTACGCTACTTCATCTCTGCCGGGACTTACGTAATTTTACTGACTCTCGTCTTTAGTCGCCTAGCGGACCTTCACGGTACTTCAGTGGAGATGTTGAAAAGCTGGAAGGGTCAACAGGGGTCTGTTTGGTTTCGAAAGTATGAGAAAAGTTGTCGACCCCTCAGCGTGAAAGTGGGAGAATTTTTCTTTGTGGACAAGGGCCTCATCCTCACCGTAATTTCCTTCATTGTGACCCAGTCCACCAGCTTAATCTTAACCTACGAAACGGGTAACACTTGATACGTTTCTTGGTGCCCATGCATGTTTTAATTGTATTAAAAATGTAACTGGTTTAAAAGTTGTTCAAACAAAATTATTCGGACAATTAAAGCGTTAATTGAGACACATTTGATTTTATTGTAACAAGAAAACATTAATTGTAATATTCGAGACCACAACAATGACCAACAGTACAGTCGTCCTCTTTATGATGAAAACACTCCCAAATTGAGCCCCAAATGGCCGACATCCCGCCGCCATTTTCCGTACCACCAACCTCTGCGCTCTCACCTTCGCTCGCCTTTGAAATTCAAATGATCTGAAATGCATCTCCCCCAGAGCCGGCAAGACAATAAACTGAATACCCAAAGTCGCAACAATGAACATGGGAAAAATTGGCAGTAGATGGAGTGGGAGTAGAGCCAACAATTTGACAGTACAATAAATTGACATGCTTTGCACTATCATCACAATACTCAAAATAAACGGCAGAACATTTTGAGCTAAACAAATATTAGACATCATGTTTAAAATTTGAAGACATTTAAATAACCTTAATTTATCCAGAGCGCCCAAGGTCGTTGACATTGTCGAAGAGGTCAGTTTGTATTTCATATCCAGTAAAATCCCCAACCAAAATTTGGTGGACCGAGCAAAGGTCAGGATGAGAACCATGTAAAAGTGCATCACAAAGCAGCCAAGAGTGATGAAGACCCACTCGAACAGAAACCAGAGGGCGAGGGTGTAGGATGATTGGATAGAGAGGGGTAGTCTGTGATAAAGGTGGCGGGGGTGTTGTGGGCGCCATAAAAACATGGCGGCAAATAATGACGGGGTGCTTACGGTAGAGTAGAGCAAAAAAAGGGAGAGAATTTCACATCCGTCCTTTTTTAAAGGATGGCGGGTGCGAAATAATTTCTCTGTGAATAATTAAATTGAAAATAATTTTCAAAAAACCCGCTCTTGATTTGACTTACCAGCAGCGTCCCTGTTGAATTGCATGAAGAGGGACACGAATTGAGAGATTTGGGTGGTTTTGACCAAAATATTTAAATGGAGAGTGGAGATGACGGTGAAACCAAGGGAATAGAGAAAGTCGAAAGTAATTCGTAAGGGCTCCTTAGTGGACAGTCCCTCATAGAGGGAGATGAGACAATTAAGGAGGTAGCCAAGGGACACCAAAAGATGACAATAGGCCAATAAATGGACGGTCTTTGATTTTCTGACCAGTAACCTCTCATGCCTTTCATCCCATTTAAATGGAAGAACTGGATGACAGAAACCGGCAAATACTTTTACCGTTAATTTAGTGAGCATCTTAATTGGAATTTAATTTTAAATATTTTAAACTAACACTTTTGATCGTGGGCAAATATTCAAAGTCTATGTAATTTGATAAGCAAAATGTTGGTCCTTTTTTGGAATGAAACGATGAATTGTTTTTATAAAGAAATGCTTGAAGACCAATAACTATTGAGCAATTTGGCTACGTTCATAAAATGATTCTAAATATAATTTTAATTGTACATTAAGTTTTTTCTCATAAAAAAATCCATCTGCAAGTACTGTAACGTTATGCAAGAAAATTAATGGAAAAATTAATGCTTCATAATAATCAGAAAAATATTAGGCTCGCGCATACTTTAATTGAATGACATAAAACATCTTTCACAAATTGTGTCCCATTAGAATACCTAATTATTTTATATTTGATAATTTAATAATTAAATTGTCAATTAAAACATAATTATTATGTTTTAATTGACAACACTTTATTATGAGTGGTAATTCCAGCGATTAATAAAGTATTAACTTAATTCTTGCCTAATAATTTAATTTTTGTCGACTAATAGGAAAGTTGAGAACAAACCAAACTAATGAAGAGTCTCATGTAATTAAAATTAACAATTAAAGTTCTTCTTTGTTGGGACTGGCTCCATCTCTGAGTTCATTGGCTAAAAGATTGTCCCAAAATTTGAGTCTGTCAGTAAAATGTTCTTCCTTGACGGACATTTCCGTGTTAATCCACAAATATTTCAAAGGTTCCCTCCCTGTAATTTCGTACTCTCCGATTGGCTCCCATGACTTAATCATTGGCCACAATTTTGTGGGTTTTCTACAACAAAACATTTTAAATTAAGAACCCTTCAATTTTTCTAATACCACAATTAATTTCAGTACCGATCCCTAGCAAAAGAGACCCAAAGTTTGATTAATTTTTTAGACAATCCCTCTCCGACCGAACCCTTTTTAAAATCTGGCGCTATGTCAAATGTCTGACTAAACAACAGGGACAGCTAAAGAAAGAATCATAATTGTAAAAATAGTTTCGAAATTTCGAGTTTCAAATCACAAACCTCTTCCGCATGGGTCACCCCAAAATGTTGGTTAATTCCGAAGAATAGATTTATGGTAAAGTCCCCTCTATAATATGAAAATACGTAGGAATACACTGGCACATATTTAGCAGCCAGAAGGGAAGATTTCTTGATCCCATAATTAAAATATCTGTCCCCAAAAAGGTCAGTCAGTTCCTGCCTTGCTTCTTCAGTACCCGGAATTTTTTCCCCGAAATAAAAGTTACGGATTTTCTCTGTTGCTTCAGCTTGCTTCTGCTGGGGAACATTGCCGTAGACTTGATTGTATTCCAATGTAATGGGAAATATTTCCCGCCAATTTTTTTGCATTTCCTGGGCCAGACCAGTGTTGTTTAGAATATCTGAATTAAAGTGGAAATTAAATATATTTAATTGAATTATTAGTTAGTTAACTTACAAACTGAATGCATCAATATTCCTTCGTGCTCGGCTACACCAGACATCCAGGGGACTCGATTAAATCTCCCGGTTTTCAACAAAGTCTCAGGGTCCTCGGTTAAAAAGGCGCCCTCATTCTCAGGCTCGATGGTGGGTCCGAATGGGGTGAAGGGATCGTAGCCAAATTCCTAGAAACGTTCGCAAATTAATTGTACATAATTTATAATAGGAATTTAATTAATTGGAAATTACCACAAGGGGTTTCATAGCATCAAGAAGTTCCTTGACAGATTTATCTTGAAGACACTTTAACAATTTTTTTGACTCTAGAGGGCAGTCCAGTGCACGCGCGTATTTTTGAACAATAACTTTTTGATTTTTGGGAAGAGCCCAAGGACAAAGGGCACTCCCTGATTGGCTAATAGCGCCGTGGAATAAATTTTTGGAGAGGGGTGACAACATTTGGTAATTTACTGAGGCTGCGCCTGCACTCCCGCCAAAAATCTAAAAGTTGTAAATTTTAAGAATCCCGCAGTCGTAAATGGTCAATCGCCCCCGGTTATTTTGACCTGAAATTTGGCAGAGATATTCTTCTCGACCTTCTGATCAATTCTTCTCATGGTACCAACATCCAATTCCTGTCCAGTTCGGAGAAAACCCGGTTTCAAAATTCGGGGTTTCCATATGTAACTATATATAGTTTATTTAGGCTCCGGCCCCAACCGAGCTCCTTGGCCTAGTGGTTAAGTGCTGGGGCTTGCGAGCGGAGGGATCCGGGTTCGAATCCACGTGCTGGCATTAGTTTTTTGCATTCTTTTATTTTCTTTTTTGTCACTTTTTTTAATTGAAAACTTGTCAGGAGGACAAGTCCTACTACTAGTAGTAGGAAGACTTTGACCTTGGGCATAATCCAAAATGCTGAGTATTCTGAGGTCACGCAAAAGGCAAACATGTTCAACATCATCTCCTTTGTCTTTCTGATTTTTTTCAGAATTTTTGAACCCAAAATGGGCTGACAAAGTTCAAAACACATTTTATAAATGACCTTCCAATGGTAAATAAGGCCATGGGAGAGGTCAATAAATATTATTTTAAGTCTGGTAATCTTGAAGTAGTCAGGACTTGTCAGGACTCGGTTGGGGCCGGAGCCTAAATAAACTATATATAGTTACATATGGAAACCCCGAATTTTGAAACCGGGTTTTCTCCGAACTGGACAGGAATTGGATGTTGGTACCATGAGAAGAATTGATCAGAAGGTCGAGAAGAATATCTCTGCCAAATTTCAGGTCAAAATAACCGGGGGCGATTGACCATTTACGACTGTGCGGGGTTCTTTATAATTTAATTCTTTAATTTTAATTCTTTAATTTTAATTATTTTTAAACTTACTGTCACACTTCCCGGATTTCCACCAAATCGGGCAATGTTTTTCTGAAATTAATTTAATTTTGACATAATTAAGTTTTGAAAATTAATTATTTGACAGCAGACTCACAGAAACGAAATGGAGGGCCATTTGTTGATCTTTGAGACCAAAATTTCCTGAAATGACGTCATCTCCGGTGCTGAGAAAGCCTGCGGAATTTTAATGGTGAAAAAAATTAAAGCTAAAGATAATTAAAGTTTGTGAAAAACAAAATTATTACCAAAGGGTCCCAAACGATAGTTGACGATGACGAGTACCTGAGTTTAAATTAAAATTTAATTATTGACATTTACAATTAATATTTGACCGTACCATGTCTTCATCCATGAAATAATCTCCATGATAATAATTTGCAGTGCCAATAGTGAAGCCACCACCTTTGCAAATAATTAAATTATTTAATTAATAATTACAGTCAGGTACAAAAGACCAAACTTTTAGTCGTTGCATTTAATTTTGTCTGGCTGTCAAAATATATTTAAAATTGTACCATGAAAGTAAACCATAACAGGGTAATTTCCATTGACCTTAAAAATCAGAATTAAATTTTAATTGAAGCGGGAGTAAAATAATAAAAAGTTAATGTACATTCGGCGTGTAAATATTCAGTTGAAGGCAATCCTCCACTCCAGAAACGTGGTGGGTGATCCACATGTACTGCGCGCATTCCGTCCCCATTTTCGTGGCATTGTAAACCCCGTCGCCCCATCCTTGCGCTGGCCGTGGATTCTAAATTGCACACCATTTTCCTATTAATTTTTTTTTTAAAAAAATAGCGCAAAATTTGAATACCTCAAATCGATTGGCTGTAGCATAAGGAACATTTCTGAAGGCGCTGTAGTCCCTCCCATCCCTTGATTTTAGAGTTGTGCCCCTTAACTTTCCCTGTTTAATCTCTACAATTGGATCCCCAGATTGTGACCTGACCTCAAGGGCGAGGCAGGTACACAGGAGGATCAAGGAAACTAATTTCATTTGTACAATTAATTTCACTGTAAACTTCTCCAGACAATTTAGAAAAGTAAAATGAATAATTTGTGCAAACACTTAATTAAATTTACAAAATTAAGTTTGAATGTTCAACTCAAGGTCACAAAAAAATTTGGACTCCTCATTTAATCGACTTTGGAGTGCACTCTAAAATTTCAACAAGATAAGAATTTTCTTTATCTCAAGGTCCTCTTCACATTTTAAATTGACTTAAACTTAACTGAGTTGAAGGCCAATTAAAAAACGATAATAAATGGCGGTCTTTTTCTATCTTCTTCGCCTTATCTTTTTTGGTCTCGTCTTGTGCAGCTTAAATGCAGCCAAAAAATTAAGGAGCGCATTGTCCACCGTTTTACTGTTATGAATTAAATATGATTTTAATAGGACTCAATTTTCAAAATTAAAGTTAATTTGATTGGTACAAAAACAATATTTTTTGACTAAATAATCATTCACACAAAAAGATTGATCCCCGTACAAATTAGTTCTACTGATCTCCCCACCCAAAATCCATTTCCCGCTCATTTTCCTCGTCACTGTCGTCTCAAAAGTCCCGCCAGATGGCAGCACTGAAATTGCCATTGAGAAAGAGACGTCTAAATGTTCCAATCGAGAGTAGTCTTCATTCATTACAATTTGGGACAATTCTGCCAACAAAAGGTCACCATTTTCATTCCGAATTATTTGTACACTATTCACTTTATCTAGTGTCAATTTGGCGCAAAGTTTAAAATACTTGACAATTTTATTCATGGCATTGACAACATTTAAAGCTCCCTCTCGAATGAGAGCATTATTTTCAAACTGACTCACTCCCGCCATCTCTCTACAGACACACCAATTCTCTTCAATCCCCGCACTTTGACAAGTTCTCATTTCTGGAATGGGTGAAAAGAGACTGAGACCTCGTGGCAAGTCAGTTGAAAGTTGCGCCATCTGAAGGTTCCCTTCAAGAACGGACTCATCTTCTAAATTCTCTAGTTCTAAAAGGTCCTTGAGGGTCTCATGTAGGTCGAATAAGGTCACCAATCTTTTTCTGTTTCTCAAAAGGTTTCCCATTGCCTCCACATTTTTTGACATGAAAGTGGGCGGGAGCACCAAATAAAGGAGGGGCATGCGGTCCTCGAAGTAGCCCTGTGGGGTTTGTCTTATTGGACCACCCCTTTGACCGTGGTCACTCATCAGGATAAAAACAGTGTCACTCAGGTAGTGTTTACTGGAGAGCCACACCAAAAAGTCCCTTAAGGGCGCGTCACCCAATTGTACAGTGTTCAGCTCATCGTGGAACATGGAAGTAGCCAAAATGAGTTGAAAATAATTTGAATTTCGTTGGTGGCTACTAGTCGCCATGGCTTTCATGTGATTGAGCAAAACATGGAAAGATAGGCGGGGTCCGTAACAAGCCCTTGAATGGCGAACCATTTGATGATGACCTAGGAGGCGGTCCAAATGACCTGTCATGGGATGAAGATAGTAGTCAGTTGGTGGTACATGGAAGCCATCTTTTTGCCATAAGAACAAACTCAGATTGGTCGTATCTTCCCCGAAGGAGGTCAAGTACCCTTTCTCGGCATAATTATTCCAAATGAAGTCCCTACACTCATCGAACCGACCTGAAGGCCCATTCCAACAGGAGTCCTCCAACTCTTCAACCAACATTCCAGTGAGTCCTGGAACTGTAAAATTTAATTGGAGATTTAAATTTCAAAATAACCGCCAAAACTTACTCAAAGCTGGAAACGTATTGTCACCAACTTTGGTGTAGCCGTCCATCCAATAAGCGGATAGATTCTTGGTTAGGTAGTCATGCGTCAGCGGCATTTTTCGAATGAAGTGGGCATGCGACACCGAGTCTAGACTCAATATGACAATGTTGACCCTCTCCTTGTCGGAGGTAACTGACCCTGAAGTCTCCATCTTTTTCTTGTTTTTGTTCCACTTTTGGAGTTTTTGGTCCACGTCCGGTTTCATGGGAATGAAACCCAAAATGTCGATCGTTTTGGAGACGCCATTTTCGAGGCATTGAATTTCGATGAATTCTACTGACGAATCCAGTTTGGTTTGTTTTGACTTGATCGGGGTACAGTAATTGGTTTGTCTATTATAAACAAATTAATTGTTAATTAAATTAAAATTAATTATTCAATGACTTACATGATGCCGTCCTTTGTCCCGATTTTATGCTGAAAGGGGACATAACAACAATTGGAATAAGAGTGATGACCTGGGTCAACAATTTGAATTAAAATGGAGTCATTAGACTCTGAATCCGATTTAAATATTATTGGATGTCCAACTTCACAATCAATTGAGGCTGAATTTTGTATAAATTGCATGACAGAGGGGTCAAATGGGTCAAGTTGGGGGATGTTACAGGGCATGACAAAGTCTCCCGGGTTGGGCCACCATTTTCTTAGCGAAAAAGTCACCCGGATTTTATTCCCCGTCATGTGCGCTTCTAAATGGATGAGAAAGGCAGTGGAGGTTAAAGAGAGAGTTAAAATAATTATGATTAAAGTTTTCCTTCTCTTCCAACAACGTTGAGATTGTGAGGAGCTTGCCGACATTTTTTAATCACAATTAAATTAAATTCACAAGTCAATTTTTCATGCTTTTAATTAAACTAAAGGGGAATTTGATGGACTCATATTTGGTCAAAAATTGTTAAATATGAATTTTGAAGTTATGACTGTGTACTCCCATTAGAATGAGTGGGTGGGCGCCTGATTAAAAAAACGGAAATTTGAACTTATCTCAACCCAAAAAAATTATCTCTTTTTTATCATGAGGTTTACGTACACATTTTAGTGGCTCATTTCAACAAATATTTAGAATCAAGCGCGTTAATTTGGTCTCATGTTTTTTATGTGTACTGTAGGGAATCCAATTACCCCGGGTTTTTCGAGATTTTGTCCAAGCTTGATTACTTCCAGTTACACCCTTCTTGTTATCATCTTCACTTCACTTGACTTGAAATTTATTGTGGTCTTCATTTGTATCGCTAGTTTTATCATTCAGCTTGGACCCATTTTAATAGTTATTATGAAATAATATATAACATTTTAAATTATTTTCTCTTGATATCAATCTTAATCATCAATTTAAATTATTTTTCATTTACTCAGAAAACGATTTAGAATTCGATCACTTTGAATATTTCAGTACCTCACAAAAATGGCCTGGATTCTTTTTGAAATGAAAGTTTGTGGTTTCATTTGATATTTTATCCATCAACAAATATTTTCCAAGAAAAATTCAAGAAATATTATAATAAATATAATAATATACAATATACTAACTGAGAAGACTCCGTCCGTTGATCCCACCCCATTTAATTAACGTAATTAAAATAAATATGATACAAAAAATCCCACTATCAGCCTCACCCTAAATATAATTTCTAATCAAGCAATACCAGCTCAGGACATTTCAATTATTTTAGTTATGCCTAGAAATCCTTTCAATTCTGGTGAAAAGAGTTTTATTTAAATGTTGGGTCAAAACGGTTTAAACATTTTTGGTAAGCTCATCAATTTGGGTCACTCCCTGGGTTGCATTTCCTATTTTTATTCTAAATTCCAAAATAAAATTGTATTTCAAACTTCCCACTACTCCACCAAAATCTATGGAGTGTCACTCGGTCTCGTTCTTTTGTACCAAATATTTTTGGTGGTTCACGCCATCCAAACTTGTCTCAAGGGAGAGGTCAAGGCGACAGAGAAATTGCGCACAATTTACGTGACGACGCTCTACCTTCTTTTTAATTTCAATCACTGGATCTCAATTAAATTACGAACAACATTCAAAAATTATTAATGGATTCTTGGACGTCACAACTCAATTAAGTAATCAGTTATTTTGTAAAATAATTCCCGCCACTTCAATTTTTTTAAATTATTTAGAGCGAGAGGATCGTGAGGAGACAGTTGGGGAATGTTCAAAAACTTTGTGGATGGTCCTCATTAAATTCCTTTTGGTTCCAATTGCGCGCGCATCAGGAGTTTTCATGAAACCAACATCTTCCGAATTATTCACTTCCTTGACCTCTGATCCCAACTCTTTGCCATTATGGGTCAAGTTTGTACTGGCGTCCATTCATTTCTTCATCACAGCATTTCATGTCTATCCCTTGTACATTCATGGCAGCGTCATGATCGCTTACGTCACGGCTGTGGCACCAGTTTTGAAAAAAATGCGGTACAATTTTTGAAAATATATTTTGGAACATTTAAACATTTTTTTATGTATTTAGGTTAGAAACAAAGGCGCCAAGAGAAAGAAATTGGCAGAAATTGTGTAAAGCGCAAACGGAGCTGGCGATACTGGAAAATAATTTTCACGCTGTGTATGGGCTGTACACATTAGGGGCAGTGCGTGTGGGTTGCTTGGGTTTAATTGTCAATTTATTTTTGGCGGTTATTTTGAGCAGTTTGCGCTATTTATTTGTTGCGTTTGTAGGAAGTGTAATTTTTGGAGCTTTGTTTCGTAAATGCGCACAAATTCATAGTCTCTCTGACTTGGCATTGGACTCATGGGGAAGGGAAATTAGGGACCCGCTTTGGTTCCAAAAATTTCGGCGGTCATGTCACGCATTGAGAATTCAAGTGGGGGACTTTTTTGACGTAGACAAAGCTTACGTGTTGACTTTGTTAACAATTGTGGTGGAGAATACAACTACTTTAATTCTTAGTTATAATTAAAAATGAACCATTTTAATAAATTCAAACTAAAGTTATATTTACGCGCTCTATATTTTGTATAGTTAACATCACATTCCACATTCAAATTTAAATCGTTTTAATGGAGTTTAATTAAATGGAATAAAAGACAAAGTTGATTGGCATGTAAAATTTCACGTGGTAAATTTTCAGATTCTTTATTTAATTTTCTGAATAAAATAATGGCCGTCAAATTTGAGTTTTTTTTGTAATGGAGTGTGAACAACAAAAAGTAATTTAATGGGCCATTAATTTCTTAAGACTCACCCAGGGGGACAGTGTCGCTCTAAAGGAGGTGGACATGTTAAATATATTTTAAAACTCCCTTAAATTAATTATTAATTAAATTCTCGTCCCAAATACTGAAAATGAGGCCTACAACTCAACTCATATTTACCGCCCTTTTGACCGTTGCTTGGGCTATTCAAAATAAGGGAACCCTGAGTGGAACTTTATCAAAAGCAATTTGTAGCCAACAAAAAAAATACGCCAGCACGAGTACCCTTCAGCCACCTCTCAAAGATGGCAGTAGGTTCCCAATCTCGGATTTTTGTATCAACTACAATGCCCGCGGATTTTCCAAATCATCTTGCCCGGGCGATAGAGTAAGCCCAAAGCCTCATTTTTTTCATGATGGAGTGCAGTGTACATACAATAAATATACGGGGAAAAATTTAACATTTTATTTCAGAACCCCCCTGGTTGTTATCCCGCATGTAAGGGTCAAAGGAGGAGCAACCCCATTGGTACTTAGAGTGTACCGTATTGAACATTAGTAATGTTACATTATTATTCACCATTTACATTTCTATTTCAATTTACTTTCAGCCAGCCATTTTGGAGGAAAAGTAAGGCCCCTCATTTTGTACATTTTGAGTTGAATTAATTTGGGATTTTTTGTGAGAAGAATAGAAACAATGGGCGGAATGTAAAATGTGATGATGGGAAGACTTGTATTGGAGACACAATTTGTTGTAAGGACCCCAAGGGTGGGAAATCCTATTGTTGTAGCAAAACCGACTCTTGCTGTGAACATGGCGCGGAGGGATTTTGTCAAAAACCCAAATAATGAGAAGAGTGGATAAATTTTTAATTTTTTTTATTTTTTTTATTTCATTTCATAATAAACAGAGCACCAGAAAATTATCAAAATGACCAAAAAAATGAATTTAATTGTTTCAACGTCAGTTAACTAACGTTGTAAAAATATTTGACAAACAATTTTTAAATTGAGTAGAACTACAAATGTAAAAAATAATTTCAAGAACAGTTTGAAGAGGAATCATTGACCTCACATAAATTTGAAAAATTGACCCAAGCAAACTACACTTACCAGTGCCAAGAGAACAATCCCGCCATAAAATAATTGTCGTTAAAATTCCCATTGGCACAGCCAAGAGAACTGTTGGGCTCCATGTGGTTAATTGTGCGAGGGGGGAACATTTGAAATTTCTTCTTAGAAAACTTGACTCCCTCTGACCGGGAGTATGAATGGTCCCATAAAATGGTGGCAGTCTCATGAATTGACTTTGAATTAAAGCATTTTCACTGTTCATGCCATAATCCGATTCTTGTTCCGTTCGGGCTCCCATTCCCCTGAAAGAGGGCAGAGTTGACATTCTTCTCAGGGGTAAACTTCTTTCAAGTTGAGCGCCCAAATTTTGAACATGGCTGATGGCGCACTGTTGCCGCTTTGAAATTCGCCGGACTTGACAATTTAACATGAAAGACATGACACTGGAAAATATAACCCAGAGGAGAGTGACAATGAGCTGATGACGTCGAGGACAACAATTTGACGGGTCACCAAAGGTCACCAATAATGTGGTCCAAAGGGAGGCCAGACTTGTGGCAAAAATAAATCCATAAAAAATCTAAATTTTGAAATTAACATTTTTGATAAGTGGACAAAATTGATTAAATATTTTTAAAGTGTCAAGGTCAATTAATTCAAGTGATGACCTTTGAGTTGTCTTAATTAAATTAAATGTATTACAAAATTATTGGTGAAGGTGGAGGACCAAAATGGGAATTGAATAGCCATGAAACGATCCAAGGAGACTAAATTGAAGACAAAAATATTCATTAAGTAAGGCACACCCCATGTTGCCCTAAAATGGCAAAAATTTCCATTGTCATTAATTAATGCTACAGTTATTAATTTTAATTAATTAATTACCTTCCGTCATTTTGAGTTAAATTTATTTTAATTTACCTCATAAAGACACAACCAAATTTAGTTTGTTTTTGAGTCAGAGCCAAAATCATCTGCATTATTCGATGACCTCCTACAAAAAAAAAGAATTCAAATAATTAATTTTTAATTTCAATTAAATTAAAATTTTAAATTTAATGCATACCCAAAATTAGGCAAGTAAGACAAAAGTAGACCATGGAGAGATGACGACTAGTCCTCAAACTCCGAGATTTTTTAATGACGACAAGGACCAAAATATTCACCCCAAAACTAGTCAATAGGATGGGCACTACAAGAATAATTTCAACCAAAGAGAAATTTAAAATGTGGCGGTCTTCAATTTGGGTATTAATGGCACTGTTTAAATTAAAATTAAGTAAACTTTGACTGTCCTTGATGGCCATGAATGGAATGACCAAGTGAAATGATTCAAAATTGTTTACCTGTTCGGGTATTTATAATACAAAATCCACAAGATTACCAAAAAATATTCCAAGTCTCCATTGAAGGCCGTTGGGTTGAACAAAAAGTCTCGAAGTTTCTATTAAAAGATTTAATTGCATTTTGGACAAAAATCTGAGTTAATTGTCAATAGAATGGGACTCATCCAAGTGTGATTAGAGACAGAAAAAATTATATTTACTTTATGTCTCATTTTTTTATTTTTAAATGTGGAGTCACAACAAGTAAAAAAAATTGTTGAGCTCTCAAGATTGTCCATTGTGTCCACAATACAGATAAAATTGAGTTAATTTATAGAAAGTAAAAATAATTTTAAATGACATCATCTTAAAATTTTTAAAATTATTTTAATTGTGTTTAAATTATTTGAGTCGGCATAAAATCATTTATTCGCAATTTATCCAACGGGTGGTACACTTTTTGTAGGAGTTAAAATGACCACAAGTTAAATATTTTTGATTTTGAGGAAGGGAAAAGTCAATTAAAAATGAGGAGGGGTGACAGAGTTGACTGTGAATGGATGACGTCACTAATGGGAGATTAAATTTATTTTGGACTAGACGACGCAATTAACTTGGAAGCTTAGTTCTCGTGGATTACAATCTCGTCTCAGTCATTCATGGAAGTTTTTCATGTGAAAATGTACAAAAACGTTTTCCCCTGGAAAAACGTGCAGGACATTTTCAATTATGGAAAAGTACCAGAAAATTTCGTGTAGGTGGAGGAGAAATCAAAAAATATTTTTATTTAATTAATTAATTGTACAGAATTTTAAACAATTTTATTTCAATTCAAAAATTTGTGACATCAACTCAAAACGGACCAAATTAATAATAAATGCCAAATTAAAGCTCACACAGCTGGAGAATTTAATTTCAAAAGATTTTTTGACATATTTTAATTTAATTGTCAATAATTTGCACTAATTAAAATCAAGTTGACGGTGAATTAAAAAAAATTATCTTTAAAAAAACGTGTCGAGTATTTTGAACAAGAATCTATCGATCAATCATTGTCATTTAAAATGTTGAATCTAAAATAATTAATTGCATTTCATTTTGTACTGACCTATAAATAATTGAAACGACGGAAACGCTGGAATATTTAATTTGAAATTAGAATTGAATTTTAAACAAAATGGTTTCCAAAATGAAGTTAGTTTTGAAGTTGATTTTATTGTTTTTAATTTACAATGAGAGTACAGGAGAGATACAAAAAATTAAATTCTTTTTCGAGCCCTACAATTATGGAGACCCAAACGCGTGTCCAACAGAGACAACTTACCCCGTCGCTGAATTTTCCTCCCTCAAAATTCCTGACCTCCAGTCCTTAATTGACGGTGAAATCTCCGACATTGGGACCTTCCACACGGTTGGCATGTACGTCTTTTTAAATTTTGCGCCATTGCTTGAAATTAACCCAATTATTGTATGGCAGATGGGCCACCTATGCCTCCCCAAATTACAGTCTCGTAGGGGGCGGTACCTTGGGAGGTTATGCGGCTTGCACGGCATATGAAGACCCCAGTCGGAACCCAAAGTCGATGCGATTCCTCGGTAATCCGGACGCGGCGCTACCTGGATTGAGTCTATTCAACGGGAGCTGGCCTATTGGAGAGGAGATGTATGTAGATGGCTCTGATGGCGCCATGGTCTTCGAGCCCCGTCTCTGCATTGGATTTTGGGCTGTCACTGGTAACCAAAATTGGACTCTGTACACCAACCAGAATTTCACTGGTGACAGCCTCTGTGTCCGACCCAACCCAGATGGAATTGAATGGGGTACTTTTGACCCTTCCGCCATTGGGTCAGTTCGTGTGGGTTGTGATGACTCGCCTATTTTGGAGGGTTACATTGGGTCAACTTATGGTGAGTCCGCTGAGGGTCAAGAATTCCAAGTGACCTATGACCAATTCCATTCTGATTACGTACCACAACATGGCGGTCTCAAAATGGAGCCATGCGTTTGAAAACTCAATTTATGACTTTTAATTGTGACCATTTGAACAAGTCATGTAAACAATAATTAGGCCATTCCGTTATTTAAAATAAAAGTCTCTCTTTAATGATTCGCTAAGCTAACAAGGGGAAGAGTTAAATTCACTAAGAACGATCTATATGCCATCCAGTGGTTTAAGTAGCACTGTTATGAAAATTTAGGCCGCCATCTTTGAAGGGTTCTAGTTTTTGAACTAGAATTAAGAATTTAATTTATTCGCAGTTTTTTTGTTGGAAGATTTATTATTTACATAAGTCCATGAGTATCTTCTAGGACACTCATAATTTATTTAACCATAATTAAATAATTTCTACGTATGAATAAATATAGTGAAACATAATTTTTAATTGACTTAATACATACTTAAAACATAATTTTAATAAAATTATAAGGCGTTGGCGTCATTGGAATGACCCCTTGTTTTTTTCCATTGCCTTTATTGTTTGTCAACTTAATGTTTACATTGGCGCCTTTTTATTTTAACTCATTTCATCTATTTCTGTTCCAAATACGAAACCTTAGTTTTAGTTTCAAATATTAACTAATTGCAGTTCAAACTAGCATGAAGTTGAGAGGCAGAAGAAAGGGGGCGCTCATTTTCATCTTAAGTGAGTCAAAAATGACGAAAAGTTTTAAAATCTTCTCACAACATTGTGCAGTTTTATATCATTGAGAGTAGAAGCTCATAATTTACATTACTTTCAAAAAAAGGCGCGCTCAATGCAGTCAGTCACGCGGAATCAAGAAATGGTTACAGCCTCGCCGGACGTTTGGCACATTCCATGTGTGACCAAAGAAGTCGTTTTCTAAAATCAGGTGAACTCCAGCCACGCCTCAAACAAGCCACCGTCTCTAGTGCCCCCTGCGTAAAGTATAAGCGAACTAATCCGGCCCAATTTGTGACCCAGACTGGGTCATGTTCTGAGAATGGCAATCAAGGTACATTATTTTCATTTTTGAAACTTATTGAGGATTATCCATTGGGCGCACACGGCTGAGTTTGTGGGAAAATTTGATGGCGGGAAATTGAAATATAATTTTAAAGGTAAAATAATTTGGGGGGGGGGGGGACACAATGCCCCCGTATGCATGCCCGTCCTTCGTGCATGTTTATAAAGATGGTCAGACAATCAATTCCTGTGGGAGCACCATCATTGACAAGGTTTGAAACAAAAAAAAATGAATTTAAATTTGAAATGAAAATGGTGGGAATTTTAAAGGAGTACATTGTGACGGCAGCTCATTGTGTAGACATGATATGCAAGCCGTACCTTGTGATGGCGGGAAGTTGGAATACAAGTCAACATGAACATGAGCAAATTCGAAACACTACCGAAATTTACATCCCCCACAAATATCGAACGTACTGTCCACTGCGATTAACTAAATTATCAATTAATTATTCATTTTAATTAGAGGCGGGCCATATAGATTGTGGGCCATTCAGGACATTGCTATTGCCAAAGTAAACCCCCCTTTTGACTTGAACGACAAAGTTGGAGTGACGCCTCTCCCTACAGAAAAGTTACAGACAGGTTCGTTTTAAAATGGCGGAAAGTTAAAATATTTCAAAAGAATTTGAATTTGTGTACCTTGAAAAAAAATTTGAATTTAAATTTGGTAGGAAACTTTTGGATGGTGGGAACAGGGGCCGTTGAACAGGGTAATGGGAAACCAGAAGTATTGCAGCATTTGGAATTACCCGCCCTTAGTGACAGCGATTGCACCACAAGTCCCGATTAGAGAAGAAATGATATGTTTGCACAAAGATGGAGGGAATCAAGCCGCCTGTAATGGAGATTCTGGTGGTCCGTTGTTTAAGATTGAAGATGGCGTGCAGAAGCTAGTGGGCGTGACGTCGTTTCTCACAGACCTCACGTGTAAGACTGAGAAAACGATATCGGTGTTTCAGGAACTGTACCATTACTTGGGTTGGATCAAATCCAAAGTACCTCATTTATTTTCATAAATACTAGAGGGCGCAAGTAAATAAATAAATTGAGACGACTTGAATGGTAGTCTACGTGTCATTTATGTGGCGGCAAATTTAGTTAGAATTAATAATTTGATTAATCCGCGGTCAACAAAGTATTCCTTGCGCGAGGTCACTAACAAATCTATATAAGATCTTTTTAATAAACTCTTTAGAGGTCGCAATTATGAAATTTACCAAAATAATTCATTAACTAATAAAGCCAGCTGACATTTAGTGTTATTAATTCGAAGGGTCTTGCAGTAATTAATTAATTAAATTAATATTGTATTAATCATTTTTTAAACATTTAAATATAAATTAGATAGTAATGTCAGAACCAGGAGAAGATAACTGTCCTGGATTAAATTCTGGCCATTACAATCCTCGTCTTCCTGTCGATGTCCAGCTCCATTGCATCTGTTCCGCGCGCAGTAACAATCCTTCTCAATCACGCGCATGCCCTTGACCACCGTCTCCGTGTCCACACATTGACCGTCCATGTCCAATCCAAAATATCGGCCAGTACGGAATACAAATTTTTGTCCATTTATCGTCCCTGTCACCAAAGCGCAATGATCATACTCGACCTGCGCGAGGGTGTGGCCCTTATCGGCTGTAACAAGAGTTTAATAGTTAAATTGTCTAATTTTATTTAAATAAATAATTACCGGAGTCAAGAATGGCACGGGAGACTTGGCCAGTTTCTAAATAACTCACGGGTGGGGATGAGTCATCAGCTAATCACAGTTAAAAATAATTTAAAACCCCACTTTAATTTAAATTAATTAAAATATACCAGAGAGATGATGCATGGCGTGAGTCTGAAGAAAACAATTAGAGGGCGCTGCTTCACATGAATTTGAGTTGTTCCCAAAAATACTTTTTAATTCTCTTGCAATTCCTCCATCCGCCGTGTAAAAACATTGGTAGCATTCCAAGCCTATTCATTTAATTATTATTATTTTATTTTAAAATTTAATAAAATTTTTACGTACCTTTCACTACCTCAAAAACCCCACAAAAAATAAAAATTAGACCAATTAATTTTGCCGCCATTGTTTTTCATGAAACAATTTAATGGAAAATCAACTCAATGTGCAGTTAAAATGACCGTTGTAAATTGCAGTTAAGTTCAATGAGTAATGACACCGCCGCTTATCTCAAATTTTTATCTTTGGGAATTGGGAACATGACAGATTATAAAGTCCAGTAAACTTACCTAGTTACAATTAAAAATGAGAACAACAATTTAAATATTTAACAGTTGAAATAATTTTAACTATTTTGTACTCAAATTGTTTCAACTTATAATAAAAGAGCAATTTATTTCAAATTTTTTTGATGTAATTTTCACGGTGTGACAAAATGAGAAATTAAATGAATTGATTGAAATGAAGAGACTTTAATTGAAGGATTAGTTTAATTTTAATTAAAATTGGCAAGAGACCACTAAGATTCTTGACGGTAATTCAAAATGGGAAGAATTTTAGCCATTGAACAAACTGGCAAGTCCTGAAATGATGCCGCTAAGCCATCGGGCATCTCTCTTACTCGACTCTCCCTCGTACTCCGCCTGTACAATAATTAAAATTATTTAAATTCTCATTTTATAAAAAAAAATTATTTTTGATTTGCCTGCTCTGCTGGATTGTCAATTTGGCTTGGGGCGGCCATGACGAGGGTGACGTACAACAAAAATATACCCAAAATGACCCACTTCATTTTGTTCTTAATTAATTAATATTCTTGGTTTAATTTTGCAGATAAAAGGTTTTCACAATTGGAGATGTGAACGTGTAATTAAATTTTTGGGTGGCGAGTTCGCGCCTTTTATAGTTCAAAAAGGTACCCAGTTTTCCAATGAATTCCTTTTCTGTGGTCAGTCCGTGTAAAAAGAGACGCTAAAAATGGAACATTTTCGTTTCATTGCGGAAACCGGGTAAAAAATTCTCATTAAACTTTTTTTTTGTGCTAAGAAAATGAAAAAGATGATTTTCAAAAAAATGAGCTAAATTGCGAAAGTTAGTTCAAAGAAAGTAATTTTGAAAATTGGTTTAATATTAATTTGTGGTTTAAAATTAAATATTCTTTGTAATTTAGTAGACAAATTAAAATGTGTTTCCTTTTATGATTGCCCTCACATCAAGCTACTCTGCGGTTAATAAAATTTGAGGCAATGTACAGTACTTTGGGGGATATTTTTCTCAGAACATGTCATTTTGAATTTATTCCATTTCCCGCAACTTCCGGTCCACGTTAATTTTTCTTCTCTGAATAACGATTCATCCTTCTCTACATTTAAATTCATGGAGTTTTTTTAGAACTTGACTAAAGACCTAATTTTTTCAGTACTTGGACTTAAAGGAAAGCTACTCATTTTAAGGCTTAGATGATGGCATGAAACAATGAAAACCCCCATTTTTATTTAAATAATTTATTTCAAAAATTTGACCTCTCAAATACGCCTCTTAAAAAATAAATATTTGTATATGAGCTACAGTTAAGGAGCAGGTTTTTTCATTGACGTTGAGTACTTGGAATATTTAATTGGAATATATTCACAAATGCTAATAATTACCTAGTTTAGCCGTAGACAGCTGTTTCGAGGTTGTTGCCTCTCATCAGTACAGCGTAAAACTGACCAACTGACCATCAAATGGACCACAGAGCAAGTATACGTATACTTGCTCTGTGGTCCATTTGATGGTCAGTTGGCCAGTTTTACGCCGTACTGATGAGAGGCAACAACCTCAAAACAGCTGTCTACGGCTAAACTTGGAATATTGACAAGAAAAATAATCAAAATAAAATATTAATTAATTATTCAGTAATTCTTTGGTAATATTCTCCACAATTTCCTGGGCATGCGCCTCCTTCTCCACGAGACATCTTTCAATACCAAAAAAGATGCGGAGGGCTCCATTACAACTGACAATCGTCATACAAACCCCTAAAAACAATTTTTAATTATTAACTATGATCCAAAACATTTTTAGAACAACTAAGCTCATTATTTTTACCCTGGCCCTCCAGTGGACCCAAAATGAACCCGCCGTTGGTGATTTTTTCACCAGTTAAAAGTGCCAAATTCTCTGGTCCTGGGAAGATGCTCATGGTGATGGTACCTATATAAAATTCATTTATTGTCAAGACACAACAGAAAGTAAAACAGTAATCGAGGTCATGGATTGAAGGTCACTTACTTGGTCTTAAAATAAAGGTCATGCAATGGATCACGGCCTGTCTGAACAACCCACCAGCATAGAAGGAACCAACATAAGGAATTTTTGACATGATCCACATTTCCAATGTTGTGAATTGTTTCTGAATATTTTTCAAACGACCTTGAGGGCACGCCAAGTCAGTGGGGAGGCGGATAAAATTGGCAGTCCTATCCAAAATAAAATGGCAAGAATAACGCGGCAAATTCAAAATTAAAGTTTTAGGATTCAAACCAGTGATTTGTGAGTTTATTTGGATGCCCAGGAACAGGACAAGACAAAGCTGTATGCATGGGCTCGGTTGAAGGCCCGTGTTGCAAAAAATATTTACGTAGACCGCCACCTGTAATTTAGATTTAAGTACTAAATTCTGCGACCGCTCTTTAAAATTTGCTTACTGATGCCCTGAAGCAGAATTTCGTTGAAACTGGCGCTGAATTTTTGTTTAATTTTCTTGACTTGACTAATAGGGATTGTGTCACTACAAACGTAAATCATATCTCGCACTTTCTTGACCTCTGACCCCGGTAAGGTCAATCTCCTCAGTTTGGAATCAACACTAAAACTCCAGGCATGTTTGTCCAGATAATTATCCAAGTAGCAAAAATAAAAAAACATGGCTCTATACGGGTAGAACACCAATTCCATAATTTGTGTCCACAGAGGGAGCTCTTGTTTTAATTGGGGACTATCAAAATATTTTCCTGTTGTCACATTGGCCATTAATTTCGTCATAGAGTAGCCATCTGACTGTAAATTAAATTCCATTAATTTTTAAATTCATTATTTTAATTAATGCAACTTACCATTGCGTGATGATACCGAAATAAGATGAGAGACTGTTGAGGAGAGTCACATGACTCAGTTTTGGCGCCATGAAAAATCAAAATTTCCCAAGGACTCCTTTTTTGAACAAAAGGTTTTATTAAAATCTCATTCGTCGACTTCATTAAAGTCTTCTCGTCCAATAGTTGACCTGGCGCCAAATTGAAATAGTCATTCTTGTCACAAACACGAATGTGATTTTTTATGTCAAATGAGTCATCCTCAACCCAAAAGTCATGACCCAAGTGATTCTCCACGTGTTGCCTCAATTCCGGGTAGCGCCTTTTCCCATTTGAATCCCGGGCATTAATTATTTTAGTTTGAAATAACCGCCTATGGTCCTCAATATCGATCTCACCATCTCTATTTAAAAAAAACATTATAACAATTGACAGGGAAATAGCGCCAAAATTTAAACTCACACAAAATAATTGAGGAGAACTGTATAAAGAGGGCGGGTATAAATATCGTCGGTGGCAATCATGGCGGAGAGGCTTCTCAAACATTTGCCCCATTTTGGTTTAATTTTTGGTGCAATGACACTCAGCAAATAACTGTAAATGTACAATGGAGAAAAGAGGAGGACAATAAATGGAATTAAAATTCCACTAATTATAATTAAAATTGTTAATAATATTTTCTTTCCAGCAATGTAAACTTCTGTGTCTTTTGTTAAATACATTTTGTAAAATATTTTGTATTATTTAGGAACTCAAGTTGGACTCGCAAGGCCCAGGTTTGCAATGTCAATCAAAAAGTGCAAAAAACCTTTAAATGTGCAATCATTTTTGCAATGAAAGTAAATGATGGGGAGGGGGGGTGTTGAGTAAAGTTTTGATGAAAAAATGGTCAACGTTTATTTATTGTTCTGGTGGGGTGGTCATGAATGAATTTGGCCCACATATTTGCCATGTGCTCACTCTGCACTTGGTGGGGTTTTTTTTACATTGTAAATTTAAATGTACAAAAAAATTCAATTTAATTATGTAAAAAATTAAATGCAAGGGCAATAAAGTAATTTTTGGGGGGTGGAATAAAAATGAATTTCATAATTAAATTGTTTTGAGGAGGATAATTATAAGCGAGTTGCATTTAGTTGTACTTTAGACTAGGAGAGGGTTGATGTTGATAGTGATGGCTAATAGTCTTACCAAAAAAATATTGACAATTGACACTCATTTCTTAAAATTATAATTGAGAATTGTATGACAATTAATTAGAAGCTAGTTGATTTTTTTCAAGTTTCTTTTTGACAAAGGAATTTTACATGGGACAGTAAATTTTTCATTTTTTTTTACTCCTTGTCACTTGCATTAAAAAAGAAAAGAATGGAAACAGTACAAAAAATTAAAAATTATCAACATTTACATGAGCTTTGTTGTTGTACACGTTAAAAAATGTTGAAGAATTATGACAATTAAAAATGTTAATTTTTATCAGTGACAGCAAAACAATTTGTCAGGAAATTGAACGACAATTTATTCTGAGACTAAAAGAAAGGACAATGTCTAATGTAATTTTTAATGTCTTTTTACAATTTGTTACGGTGATAAAATAATATTTTATTACTTTAATTTATTTAAAAATTAAATATTTGAAATTGTTTTAATATGAAAATGACGAGAGTGACGAGACACAATAAATATTGACACAAGGATTTCTAGCCACTGGGACCTTTAGCTTTAGTAAAAAAAGAGTTTAATTGAGGTATTGACGATTAATAAGGGAAAGTCTGTGTTGACAGTGTTGACAATTGAAAAACATTTTTGGATAATTTACTTATCAAAACAACAAATTAATTTTAATTTCCATTTGAAATTCAAATTCCACCATCAGCAAAATAAAAACAAGAACTGACTGGACTGACTTTTTGTTTGACACTTGGAATGGGATTTCAGGAATTCTCTTTGATATTTTCAAAAGGCAAGTGGGACAACTAAATTAAATTTAAACGTTATTAACTGTCATGAGCAATTTGGACTCCATACAAACAAATAGGATATACTATTAGCCATTCTAAAACTAATAACTCATTGTACACAATAATTATTTTTTCTTCATTTTCTTTCAATTTATAATTCATCTTAATTACTCCCATCACTCCCATCGCGTGCTCCATTTTTATTTATTTTTCCGGTGTTTTAACCTTAACAACTCACCAAATGGCCATTCTTAAACTGAACCCAGTCATTTTTTCCAAATATTTTGCACTTCATTCATGACGTTACAAACATTTTAGTGAATATTTCTCAGCCAAATTGCTGGAATGAAAAAAATAATATTTCTCAATTTAAATTTTAATTATGATTAATCTTTCCTTGCCCAAAGAAGGGCACAAAATAAAATATTTTAATTTTGAGAAAGATTCGGCAATGTTTCCAATGCTGAGTAAATGGGCAATGTTTCCCAGTCTTTCTGTTCAAAATTAAACTGACTTGTGAGAGGCAATTTTAATTATTATTTGATTTGTTTAGAAAAAACAGAATAAAATAGATTAATTTTAACTATTTTAAGTTTCATTGAAACATCAAACTCATTAAGGTCAATTAATCGACATAAAAATGTCAAATGTAAATAATCGTCTATAAATAAATTAATCTTGATTGTACCTACAACTAATTGGGGTTTTCCCAATGTCATTAATTTTAAATGTCTGGCTATAAGTTTATACTCAGATTATAGTGAACAAAAATAAAATTGATTTCACAATTAATTAAATTGAATTAAACTGACACCTCAATGTTCACTTGATTAAATTTAATCTCTAAAAAGTAAAATCCCCCATGGAGTTTCGTCACCAAAAAATTTATTTTTTCCTTGTCAAGTGTCCACTCCAAAATCCCCAAATTCCCCCGCACAAAAACAACAGACGACCCACTTGCACCTTCTGGTCTGTTGGGTGGTATAAAAGGATGGAAAATGGGTTGAAATTTTTAGTGTTTCCTCGAAATTCGATCAAACAATCATGAAGACCATGCTAGTCCTCCTCGTTGTGGCACTTGTTGGCCAATCCCTTGGTAAGTTCAAAAAAACTAATTTCAATTTAATTAAACCAAGATTTTAATTAATTTGGTTTGACCCACAGCCTTCCCCCGTAATAACGGTCCCTTCGAACACCGAATTGTTGGTGGACAAGAAGCCGAAATCGGTTCAGTCCCCCATCAAGTCTCCCTCCAGACTTCCTCCGGATTCCACTATTGTGGTGGTTC
>JAQIVZ010002038.1:0-24687 GCA_034700945.1 Arrhopalites spinosus
AATATCTTGGTGATCGGTTTACAAGGAACGGAGATAAAAAATCATAATCATTACTTTTTGATCTCCCCTCGTACATATAAAATGAATTCATTTTTAGTTTAGTCTATTCCTTTAGAGTAAACTTTTATTATCCCGTAGAGAGATAATAAAAGAATGTAGGGCTATGGTTCATCAGTTTACATGACAGACTTCCAAGAAAATGTTTGCTTTTTATTTAATTTAGTCAACTAATATAAAGAACGTTGGCGCCGACATCTTTGCCAATATTTTAAAGTTGAATGCAAAAAAAAATATACAAGACAATTCCCCATTGTTGCTCTACATTGAATATCCCATATAAAATTTTTAATTGACAAATTCATGCCCATTTTGTAAATACACACATACGACATGCATACATGTACATATTTAACTATTGATGCAGTCGGTACAATATGAAAGCCATTTTTTTTTCTCTCTCTCCTTGTGGGACCATCTTCCTTGGTATTCTTATGTTTAGAAAGCTTCTCTCTCTCTTTGGCTATTAACTAAATAGATATTTAACTTGTGTATTTTCTCTCCTTTACCTTTGCCAATCATTAAAGTGTGAAGTTGTAGTCAAAAGTTATAGGATCAACAATTGTAACATCGATTCTGAGTAACCACGCCAAGCACGAGAGGAACTTAATCAATTTATGTACATACTTGAATGGTATGTGCTATGTTTTTTTTTTATCAATTTTAATTTCTTTGAAAAATATATTTATTACTCTAAATACAGCTCTTCAGTTTCATCTCTCTCTCTCCTTATAAATTTTATAGACAATATTAGTGTAGCTATTTTATAATTTATCTTTTTTGACAAATGTTCTAATTGACTAGGTACTATGCTGTTGAATTAATGTGAGAATTATTGTAGTGTAGCATGTAAAATGGTACAGACTTTTTTTTGGGGTCCTGTAATTTTCTTTAAATTGGCATGTTTGGCACACACACACAAGTTGCAAAGTGTGTACTTTTTACAACAAAAAAAACTCTGGCTAATAAATGTTTTTAATTGCACAACAGCTTCTGTAAATAATAACTGGTGCTCTTGTGGTTTTTTTTCAGCAGATGGATGAGGATTCATTCCAATATTAATATAACTTATGTGTGTGTGTACATACAAATATATTTGGTATTATTTTCTCTACATTTTATATGCCCTGCGTTCCACATTTTTTTTTGATAAAAAAATTCCTCAAATTGTAATTCTTCCAGCTCTCAGTTCAAAACCTCAATTCACAGGGAACATGTGTGCTCTTTTTAAATACTCCTGGAGATCGTTCAACTAGAGAGAGAGAGAGAAGGATTCAATGAGTGCAGTTTTTTAGTGAATATTTTAATAGTAGTCTAATATTTTAAATTTTGAATTTTAATTTGTATCGTTTCTTTTTTTGTTTTTTTAAAATTTCAGGAAACAAATGGCTACAATTATGAAGGAAACTGAAAATGGAACAAATAGTATTGGATTCTACTTTGTAATGTTCAAGTTTGCAAAAATGACCCATGTGGACGTCTACGTGGCTAAGTAGTTGCGCCGCGAGTGAGTGTCTATACAATATACCCGCCTTTACTGGCGGGTTCTCGCTCACCCGCGTCCTTCTACTTAACTTTAGAGACTGTCTATTTCATCAATTATTCCTTTTCATCATGGACACGAGGAGCTGGAGAGGACACAAGATGATAATTCTGTAGATTTTTGAAAAAAATGTATTTAAATTGATTGATTGTGGGTCACGTGATATTAATTGAGAGCAGTGATTTTCCCAAAGCCCAAATTAACATTAGAATCTCTATCAATAATTTTAATTATGGTGATTATTGGACATGGACAATTTTGTATAGAAATATAATTTATTTTTAAAAATTGTACAATATTATACATTCTAGTTTCTCACACATGCACGTGTCATTAATTAAACTTGCCATCTCCCTTAATAAATGTACGATATGTATATTTGATGGATACTTATCGTTAGTTTAACTCTTAATTCCCCCTTTATTACACTATACAAGGCTAATAAAATACTTATTTTTATTTTTTGCTTTTGTTCCTTTATTATGTACAAATGGATTGTCATTAGAGAGACCCTTGAATGTCCTATTTACATCATTGACAAAGTCTGCCGTAAATGAATCTTCGTCCCTACAAGGGGAGAGGACTTTTAACACATACACAAAACACTTTTTTTTTCATTCAGCAGCAGGCTGCTAAAATTGACTATTTGAAGGGTTCCTCTCTCTCTCTGCATGGAATGTCCATAAGGGCTATTATATTCGCTTTGGTAGGGAAGTTTTAGTATACTTACCACATTTATACATTAATTAATACACTTGAAAAATGCCTGGTGGTACATCCTTAACTTGTCTGTATATTAATGGAGTGGGAGCTTATTAATACTATTTATTGCATCAATGTCCATTTCCCATCCTTTTTGCCCCTTTGCTATATTTGTATAAGACAACAAATGATGGAAATTCTCACATAATCATATGTTAGTTTATGTATTTACATAAATTTACTAAATTGAGCACCAAATGTAGTCAGTATATTGTGTCTCATAAATTTATTGATTGTTTTGATGAAATTTTCACAATTTTTTGCTCACTTTCCATATTCATCATTTAAAAGAACTTGAATCATATTCAGACTTTAAAATAGTTTGTCCAGTTCATATTAAAATTGTTGACTTTGAAAAGAAAAGAATTTCGTTTAGTACAATTTTTTTCAAATGGATTGGTTGAGATGAAATTTTTGGGACCAGAAGGATGAAGAGTGAATTGATATGGCATGAATCATTGTAGGTATCTGTGTATGGATGCAAAAGTGAAAAAATAAATGCGGCAAAGGCTAAATAAATAAATTGAGATGAATTAAAATGGAAGTGGAATGAATGGAATAGTACCATTGGATAATGACGATGAGATGTTGGACAGACCTTTTTATATTTTGATATGTACATATAACATGTAACAGTTTTAATAGCTCTTCTTGATTTTTTTTGTTGGACAATTTGACACAAGACATCTTCACTTTACCTCTGAACCCTTCCCATGTTCATATTGTCCAAGTTGTGTGTGGTGTGGTGAGAACATCAAAGAATTTTTATTGCAATTATATTGCACAAAATTTTCATAAAACTATTTCTATACAACAAACGATGTGAAAGGCCTCTTCCTTATGTACATATTTGTTACACTACTATAACTAGCTAAGCCCATCCCCCATACTCAAAAATTGTCAGTGACAATCAGACAAAATAAAGTTTTTAAAAAAATAAACAAAATACACTAATTTAACATTATTTATACCATTTTACTGACATGTCAGTTAGTCAAATAAACTAAATAAAATTAAATTTAGAATATTTCCTATTGTACAAAATATTAAATTTTGTGTATTCCACACACAAATAGCTTGTTGTTTTATCATTTCAAAAATTATCCTAACTAGAAATGATGAATGACAAGATTCAACAAAGACAACTCATACTCCTCATATCTTTCATTGTATTTTCTTATCCAGTGACTCGTTGTTTTATATTTTCTCCACGCCAAAGTCCATCTCCTAAGCTTGCATACTCTTACCATAGCAAAGAATTCCAAAATTTTAGAATATTCTATGAAGATTTGCACAAGAATTCCAATTCATAATTAAAAGATAATTTATTTAAATGACCAATTTTACAATTCATCCCGTACATTCCTACAGTCTCAATCACCGATGGATATGAAACGAAACGTCTTGGAATATTCCAGTTGAGTTGGGAAAATTACGCAATGTAAATGATTTTTTTAGAAAAGAACTTTATGCTAAACAATACAATTCTATGTTGGCTATACAGTAGAATGAAGGGGGGAGGACCTATTTATACCAGTGAATTATTATAAGGATTGATACAGATTAAAAGATAGATGGGAATGTACATATGTAATGTTTAAATGTTTGGTTTGAGTCACCCTTCTGAACAAAGGCTTGCCCTGTGTATAGGCCTGTACATAAAACGTTGATTCTTGGTTGTTGACTGGTACTATATCCAAGTTGTGTGTTGATTTGAAAAAATGGTCTGATCGTATGAGTAGTCGTCATCGTCATGAAGTTAGTCGACAATCGGCCATTTTAATCATCCGTCCATTAGAGTCCAATTGAGATGGTTTCTAGATGAAAAAAGGAAGCAGGGATTTAAGCTTGGACTCTCTGTCTCTCAAGTGGCTCAAAGAGTTGCTCGAGAGAGAGTAACGCAGAGAGTGTGTATGTGCATTGTGAGATTCAGAGTCTGGGGTTGGACACATTTATTAATCATCATTCTAGCATATTAAGGGTCACATCCTGTCTTCATTTATTTTGTTCAAATATTCCCCTGGGACAAGAACGATGGGTCAGTCCAAGTGTGACTCTCGTCCTTACAACTTCTCTTCTCTACAATCATCTTGATAAAAATATTTTCAACTTTTTTTTATCACTAGAGAGATACAAATCTATAACTTCACTGGACAGTTTGAACATTCAAGAAAAGAAGAAAAAGAGAATCTACAGGGAAGGAAAAAAAGACAAAGTTCGCCATCATCTCTTCAAAGTCAGTAAGAAAAAATACACGTCCCTGAGATCATCACCATCACTATTTTTGACATATTCCACTTCTGTTTCTAAACTCAACCATTTCACTCTCTTTTCTTTTTGACAGTTGAAAAAAGTACGT
The DNA here is from genome assembly GCA_034700945.1 of Arrhopalites spinosus. NCBI lineage: Eukaryota > Metazoa > Arthropoda > Collembola > Symphypleona > Arrhopalitidae > Arrhopalites > Arrhopalites spinosus. The sequence continues at coordinate 4,722 of JAQIVZ010002038.1, forward strand.
AGTTTATTATTATTATAAATATTTATTATTAAGAAACGACTCTTCTTTTTTTACTAAGGAGAGAGCCACACGCATTAGTATCATGATGTCCAATCTTTTTTTAAATCCTACAAGAGATGCAACAGACTTTTGGAATTCTCTCCGTTTACTATACCAAGTGTCTTGTACTTAATCTCTGTTTTAAAACTCTTATTAGCTCAGATGAGCAAATCTTCTTTTCTTTTTCTTTCACTTGTGTCCGTCCCAGTCAAATGTAAAGTCTGAAGCAATTGTGATAATTACTAGAGAAGGACATGGAGGCCACGAGATTCTTTTTGGAGACTCAAAATTGGTGAAAAATAGCAAGATTTTTGGCCTCAAGTTTTTTCAAGAAAAATTATCCCATTTCATTTCGTAAGTACTGATGCCGCTTCGAAGCCTCGAATGATTCGAAGCTGCTCCAGTGCTTATCAATGGAAAGGGTGACACGACGAGAGAAAAACCAGAAGACACAAAAATTCCATCATCGTGGACATCATCGTCACTTCAAGACTTCTTATCTTGTTCAGTGTGTCATCAAATAAAAAATCAAGGTAAATAGTTAATGGTATGAATCAAAATATTTATTATACAATTTAAATTACACAACTAGTTTTTTTGAGTTATTCAACATGTTTTTTGTTGTTTTCTCTTTATTTGTTTACGTTATATTGGAAGGGTCAGAAATAGCTAAATAATTCAATGTCATTTTGTGTATCATAAATTTACTTAATTATTTATTATATTAGTAATTTTATTGTGATCCGAATTGAACTAGTAGAAATTTTGTTTATTTCTTACAAAAATAATATTTAACTAGTTTTGTGTATGCAATGCATAACTCAGTATTATGCATAAGCATAAATTATAAAATTTCCATAAATGGAGTTTCTAGAATATAACTGTCGTGGAAAATTTTTTGTCAGATAGAAATAACAAATATTTTAAATATTTTTAACTATACTTAAATATACATAGTCTTATCATGTTAATTGTTTTAACTTTAAATAGCTTTTGGCTAGCTAAATTTTTTAAAACATTGTGTACTGTGTACCAAGAGATTATATAATATAAAATGTTTTCGTTTTAGAGACGAGGTATTCAAAATTTGTGAGGTCATTCAACTGTTTCAAATTCAACTCAATTGGCTTAATTGTAGCTTGAATATTAAGCTCCTGCCATTACAAAATTGGTATAAGTGTTTTTGGTGGATTGGGGTTGGGAACTATAATATAAGTCATCTCCCTTCATCTCTTTTTTTACTCTAGATGAATGTACTTCTTCTTATTTAAATGACATCAATGCTAATTTTATTTAATCACATTGCTTTGGATTAAATATCATGTCTCTCTATATAACTTTTTAAGTGTAGGTATCCACAAAGGAAATTTTCGAGCCGTTGTATTTTTTTTGTGGACGGGGATGGACATACCAACAAAGACAAGATGAGGGAAGGAGTTTAATAATTGAAATTTAAAAAAAATCATTATTAAATTTAATACTAGTATTTTTTTGCTTCATTGACAGAACTCTAGGAATAAAATGGTTTCCGATCTGTTGATAGCGAAAAATATTCCCTTTTTCGTGGCCAAGGACTTTCATAATTTTATTTCTATTCTATTACAATGAATATGAAATTTAGTTTCTGTTAAACCGATTCATAATCCGAGGGATTTTTTTCCATTTTTTTTATTTGAACATTTTAAAATTTGCATGTTTGTAAATCCCCTTCCAGTTTATATGAAACATGGGCTCAAAGGCAAGACTTTATGTTTGGTAAAACAAAGAGAGTGAAAGCCAACAGAGAAGTTAAGAGAAAGGCATTTTTTTGACAAAATATTGAACTTGTGAGAACACTAATAAAGTTCACTGAATGCCTTTCATCTCTTTAAATACGTTGACATTAGAAAAAACTTTTATGCCATGGATGACAATCAAATGAAAAGCGTCAGAAGATTCCCGTACATCAAGATTGTCTTTTTATTATTTACTGCTACAATAGCATTGTAATTTACATTTGAACACAATTTATTAGAGGGGCCAAAAATGAAAGTATTGCAATTTGTATCATACTGACAGAAATACATACATTAAGTTGTCTATCATTTCACTGGCATACAAACACATCTTGTTTTATAATTGACAATTTTGGTATTGCATCTTAAGTTAAATTATCTCCAATTTACTGCATAGCATTAGACAATTCTTGTATACCATTGACTCAGTCTATTCTCTACTCAGATATCATGTAAAAATTTAACAATTATCTACACATTGTACAAATTTTCTGTGTACACAATTTTACTCTATTTCTGTTCTATACCAAAGAGGCAATTTGATGGTTTTTTGCAACTCCAATTACTCCAAATCCCTGTCATAAATTAAAATGTAGGATTATGACAAAAAGACTGTACATATGATGAACTGCAAGTTAAGCTTTTATTGTACATTTTTTGTGATGATCATGAGTGTAGGAAAAAAATTTGTTCCTACAAATTACATGATACATGATAGTCTTAATACCTGACAATTAATGAATTAATCTACACTTTTAGCATCTTTCCATATAGATGTACATTATACCGAATTTCTACATTAATTTGTATGCCTGAGAACATGATCCAAAAAATGGATGCTCTTTATATATTTAATTTTCTTAATTCATTTACATACAACACTTAACCTTCAGCCACTACACTTTTAGACTTGAGCTACTCTCAGCATTAGCAGAGATTGATACAGACCTATGTGCTATTCCTCTTCTTGAAAAAGATACTGATCCTTATGTATACATATGACTACGTGTACATATGATTTTAGATAATAAAAGATTCTGCTTTCCTCCATTACCTACAGTAACACTATTAGTTTATGGTAGACAAAGATAGAAGAAAAGATCTGTAAATTTCTCAAATTTTATACTGTAACTTCATTGGTTTAAATATTTCTACTTTTTTTGGACCTTACTAATTTAAGTACTGCTCATTTATTTCTAAGTACTATGTAAATCGAAATCTAGAAATATTTTACTTATAAAACTTTCAATTGTCTGCTGTCAGCCTTTTTTTGTATTATATAATAAAGTCTAATTAATATTTCAGGGAACCAAACAAGGCACAAATTACCGTACACAAGTTAATCTCATGTTTACATTTTCTTATGTAATAATTACTCCTACACTACCTAACTGTGCTTACACCTCAATCGACTCTTAGTACTGATTTAGACATCCATGTATTTTTTATTGTGTAGTAACTTTTGCTCAATCATATTTTTGGTATGTGGTGTGCTGTTGTCATTTATTTTTGAATGGTTTTAATCATGTTTAAATATTTCTCTTGATGCTTCTTACTGGAGATTTTTTTTGTGGTTTTTAATACATAATTTATTTGGATATATATGTACTGTATGATGTTGTAATAACTGTCATTCATTTTAGTGTAAAAAAATGTTTTAATTAAATTGGTCATCATCTTGTATTTGGTATACACATAAAGAATGTCGATTTAATCTAACAATCTACATGGTATAACTTTAGGCAATCAGGAAACATTGGCAAGAAAATAAACAAAGACATTTGATATTAAGTACATGATTATTATATAAATATAATCCATCTTCTTCTTTTTTTTCATTGTAATTAAATGAAAACCCCATTTTAGAGACATAATTTAATTTTAAATACATAAAGTAAGTTTACTTTAAAGTTATTATATACATTGTACACATGTAATTTAAGTAAAGTATTGTTTGTTTGTATGTAACTAGAAAATAACAATAATACAACTGTAAGTAGTTAACAATTTGTAAATAACAACATTATTATCTAACTAAACTTCATACCATTTTCTCTCACTATTCAATTTTTATGGTCAATCATACAGACACACACTCTCATTACTTTTCACAAAAGTCTAATTGATGTACTGAAAGTTACGTATGAAACTGGTATGATTTAACATAAAGTAAAAAAAAACAACAGAGCACGAGATTATGAAAAAAATCAAAAAAGATTTCCTTTCACCACTAACTTTCGTTGTATGGCAAAAATATCTTAAAATATCTCTTCATATGTAAAACTAGATGACTACAATATTTTTTGTATTGTATTGAAACCAAAAAATATATAACAAATTGACCTTCTTAAAGCTTCAGCTAATATAAATTTTTTCTACCTTTCATGAACATTATAATTTTTTTTTTTATTCATTTTTGATATACAAACAACGATAAATAATTAAATATAGGACGATATATTCCTATTAATCTCCCATAAACAACAAAATAAATGTTAACAATATTTTTAGTGAACGTTTTTTCTTGGCATAGAGTTGTAATCAGCCTCTAAATGGCAAAACCAACCAAAAAATTATACTAAATAGATACTCATAGATAGTCATATCATATGACTCCATATGTAGTACTGAATTAGATGCGAAAAATTGGTTAACGTAAGTCAGAGTAGTTTACAAACAAAAATTCATTGTGACTGTCAAACAGCTGTAAGCAAATTATCGGTAGGTATTATAATGATCATAGTATAAATGCATTGTTTTATGACAAACTATCAAAATGCATTCTAAGAGGTTCTGAAAGATTCTTTGTTTCATATTTTACTCGTCACGATAAATTAAATTTATCTATCTACTCATTAAATTTTAATCCTGATCATTGAAAAAAATAATTTTTATTTCACCTAAACTTAAGCATCAGAATGCTTACAGAACATGTTCAAAATTCCTTTTCATATACGTGGTAATAACTGAAACATAATGATTTTTATAACATAGGCTCAAAATACAAGTCTGTGTTACCATACAAATAGGAAAGCCAGTTGTATGAACTGGATGTTAACCTAACATTAGTCCGATTGAGAAAATTAATTCTTATTATTTATTATTTATGTATAATATATACAAATAAATAACATTATCTAGTCCTTGGACCTTATATAAATTTAATATAAGATAATATTGTCTATCATGAAAATTGTTAGAAGACGTAATTGGTAAGAAATATACCTACCTAAGTCATAATTAACTAATCTACATAATATACTAGTTCATTTGTATTAGTAACTCGTGTTCACTTCTCGAAAAAGACTATAAAATTAACTAGCTCATGTCAGACATACGTAACAGTAGTGGTAAGCGAACACAACAGGCTGGTTGTCACACATTTCATTGTCTTCCAGCAAGTCTCATTATCTTTGTCGTCTCGATGATCAGTTCATGCTTCATTCTTGAAAATTCATTTAGGACACACCCGACACCTAAAATGTAAATTAAAAATTATTTTTTAAGTCCTGTCGAATACATTTGGTCATAAACTATATGGGAAATGTTTGTTTATTTGTAAATTTTGTAAATATTATTTACCTCCTTTGTTGTTTTTGTTTTATTTGAATACGTAGTTAGTATTATGATTATTTAAGAAATCCAGGGAATTTCCAGGAACAGAGAGAACAAAGATGAAAAGCAGATACCACTGAAAATTCCTGTAATCAAGAAAGCGGCCCCAAACATCCCAGCAATCGGAGCATATTCACTTTCAACAGTCCTACAAAATATTGTTTAAAAAATTTAATACAGTTTTCAACTGCAATAAGATAGGACTGAAATGTTCACTCTTGATAAGGTAAGAGAACGCGAGAGCATCTAAATTACCTTGGACAATATATCATGGCTAGAGAACTATAGTAACCTCCAGTTAATCCCAAAAGGACGCCTCCACCCCAATAAATCCAGTCGTTTTCGATCAAAATCTTCACAAAACATTGAGAACAAATAATTATTGGTACCTCAAATCTTCGTACTTATTAAAATAAATAATTAAAAAATATTTTACATACCGGTAGTGTCCTTTCGACGTTCAACGGAAGATATTTACAAAATACAAAGAAAGGAAGGAAAAGGAATCGCAGTACTACAGGGATCCATAAATACTTCGGAGAAGGCTGCAAATATTAAAAAAAATTGTTAGTGATCATTTTTACACATAAGAAAACCCAAAAGAATGTTTCATTTTTGTATTCGACTGCACTTACCCACTGAAATAATGAAGGGATCATATTCCCAAGCATGGCAAAGAAATTAAAAGTAAAGAAGCACAATACCGCGACAAAGTACTTGTCCGGAATAATGAATTGTGGGTCACTCTTTTTGACATCTACACAATAAATATAATTAGTATATTAATAATAACCCTGATAGCATAAAACACATTTCACAAGATTGGTTCCATCATTTTAGTTACTCTATTTATGTACAAAAATGTAGACAAACCTGAGTAAACTGTGGGGAAGACTGACAAGGTGACGAAGAAGACCAAGAATACGTTCAGACATTGTGGGAAGCATTTCTTCAAAATGGAGAAACGAGACTTTCGTTGAGTTACTCCAACACGTTTACTTAACTGCTTCTTGTTTTCTTGTTCTTTTGAACTGAGGAGCTCATGGTATCGATAAAATTTCTGAAACAAAACAAATTCATGTATAAGTCAGTACATTTTACAAAGAAACAAAATTTATCCATTTTTCTTACATTTAATGGAAGAGCAAAATAAGTATCGAAACACACTAGAAGTACGAAAAGTGCTGTGATAAAATAGTAGATAGCGGCCGTACGCTGTTCTGGGGCCATAGCAATTGAGATTATGGATATTATAGATGCAAATGTTCCCGAAATGTTCTACCAGCAAAAAAAACACAATTGTATTATTAATCATAATCCTTTTTTGTAACACTTCTGAGTAAAAAAATGAAAATAAAACGAGAGCATACATTGCCAAGTACAACGGCTCCAGCGTAGTCCAGTTTAGCAGCGATACCATAAACCGAATTTTGATATACACCTCCAGCCACTAAATTTACAATACAATAATTAGTTTAACTCTTATGTACGAGCATGTATATATACACACAGCATTGATACTTGATAAATATAGTTTAGGTATATAATCATAAAAAATAATATCGTTCATACTATTCATGACGACGACAGTGATCACAGTCAAAGAAAAAAATGTTCCTGGTATTTCGGATGTGTCAACCATAGCCAGGACGACGGTAAGAATGAACAGAATCACTTCAACAACAATAGACCAAATGATTCGTGACTTCAAGCTTCCCCTGAAAGTTAAAATAAAGACATTAGTTACATTTCAATTGGACAGACTCTTTGTTTTGCAAGTTCCACATTTATAATGTTCCATAGTACGACATCAAAATCCTTTCCACACAAACTGACATGGCCATTTTCGGTATTATCTACATAATATATATAAGATGGCTTACAGATTATATAAACCATATCTACAAAAGTATGTTCTACAACGGATTTTGCCTGCTAGCTGCACTCGAACGAAAATTTCTTTTCCCAAATTGAATAAAATTGTGTACACTACATGTAGAGTACTCTTTCAATCTATTTACATAAAATAGTAATGTCTAAAAAATGCTGAGAATACCTATAAGCATCTGTTACACATGTCATAGTGTAGAATCTCTTGGTAATATGGGTGTTGGGAGCATATTTCGTAAGCTTTATGGCTATAAAGCTTCACAAAAGAAATCCTCCAACTACTCGATAAATCAGACTGCTTTGTTTCACAATCACATTTAGGACATTTACAAAAGCTGAAACCATTGGAAAGAGCTATAAAGTATCTATAACATCCTCCTACTTTACAATAGAGGATGCGGAACTTATCGATCGAATATTTTTACTGTTCAAGAAAATTCTTTCTCGTATTTTTACTCAAACAGAGCTGGACAAGATGCTACTACCTACATACCTTCACTAAATCTTATCTTTAAGATAACGTACATGTTTCAGTAATTCCATAGGCCTTACTACGTGAAATTGAATCATTTGGCCAGAATACTTATTTGTGTTGTACTATTTTTTAAAAAAAGGTATTGCAAGGTTTGACCAGGTCAGCAGAAAATAGGCTTTTTATAGTACGGATTATTACATACATTACAGTATTTCTAAAACTTATTTCAAACAGATCACATTCACTACAGCTGTTTCTTTGTTTATTTTTAATAGCCTCAATGTCCATGAAAACCTTTTGTCAAATAAAATAAGTATAGGGCATGAGGTAAGGGAGCCCATCAAAATAATTATTACACGTATCTTGATGACGATCAGGGCATTGACCGATTAGTTCTAACATAAAATCTAAAAACATTGAAACTAATAAAAAAACGGGGGGAAAATACTAGGTATATGTACAATTCATTCACAATAAAAATACGATTATGATTTACCCAATTGACACAAAAATATTCAGCCAGTTGAATAGTACATTTGGTACTTGTGCTGCAAACCCGATCACCAATAAGAAATTTTCTGCATATTTGGATTCCATGCCGGTAGAATTTCCTCCCAATTTGTATTCTTCAAAATACTATTGAAAATCATAACACAAAATTAGTTACTTGACTCAATACAAGTAAAATAAATTTATTATAAAATATGACTTACCGTTTTTGCAGTAATAAACATATTCCAAGGCATGAGGGTTCCTATTCCATGAATGACCATGATCAAGAATACAACTTTGAACCTGTACAAAAACAAAAAAATCAAAACAGTCAGACATATTTATCATGATTTACAAAAATATATCACAACAAAATCAATATAAACAAGTTTTCATAAAGTATTTTTCAAGCATTAAACACATCACGAATAAAATAGGTTAAGATAAGTGAAAACATGATAAATGTCAACGGGGTTGACAGAACGGACCTATCTTTAGGCACTCCTTTAACAAAAGGCCGTAATTTTCTATTAGCATTATATTTGGCAATATTCTCAAAATTCTCATTGTTGGCCACCAATTCAATATTTTCAGCTTCTCCAGTTGTAAGCAAAGGGGTGGAGAAGTCTGACAGTTTTTTTGTTATTGTAGGAGAATAAAAATACACGGATGAAAAATCTTCAAGAGAAGCCAATGGAGCTTTCCTTTCACTAGCAGCCATAATTTCTCTCTCTCTTCGACTCATTGTTACCGGAATGAACAAACTTGTGTGGCTCAGTACAATAAGTTCATTCCTTCAGACTTCAATATTACCCACACATATAGGTATAGGTATTATAGGTACACCCACACATACACTCTTTTCTCTTGTACTCTCCCGGTTACTTTCTATCACCGAGAACAAGAATGACTCGTTGTAGAATATGTCTTTTATAGAAAAGTATTTTGAAAATAGATAACTCTTTGTACATGGGTAGAAACTACTAATGGTATTGTTAGAGGCTCATATAATATCCTTGCGTGTCACGAAAACAACTCCACAGGAGGTTTCACTCTTTTACTTCTTGTACACACCCGGCTAATTCTCTACTTCAATCTAAAAAAACCGACCAAGTCTTTCTCTCTCTCTCCCTTACACTTTACGATACACAGGCTAAATCACTCTTTCTCTCTCTCTCTCTTACATTTAGAGAAAGAGAGAAAAGTGTCAAGTATAATAAGGCTGGTGGGCAAGCCGCATGAAAGGCAACTCTATTTCAAGAAGGAAATGTTGTAACAACCATTGAATCTAGGCGATGGCGATAGATTTACGTCTAAATAAGTTGTGGCTGCCATAGTCAATAAATAAATAGACACAGGGAACGTGTATAATACACCATATTGAGGTAGAACTATGTCACACACAGTCGATTACACTGCAATTCTCCAACACACACACAAAATCCCCTCTTCCTCCTCCAACACGCTCACGCTATATAATGCACATCAATGGTGCTATACACTCACAAAACACACCCATGTATGTAATATTATTGGAATGATTTTCTGTCCAAAATTGTTCTGACTTTCAGACCGAATGAATGAAACAATTAAATGAGAATTGTACAACACAATCTCTACACCCAAATCTACCGGATATAAACACAAGAGGCAACCAGTGACGAAAGGATGAAGAACATGGTAAAATTGACCACGTGAACCGAAATGGTGCGAGTCAAGCTGTACAACTGTAGTGGCATCCTCAATCGATAAATCGGTGAAAGAGCATCCAGTGTACGCCAACTGCCGAACGAAACAGTCAGAATACTCTTTCACCGGGTTTTTCTCTCCCTCTTGTACCCACTCACTCACTCTTTCATGCCCTCTTCCTCTCCCTTTCAACCATCGTGCTCTCTCTCTCTAGTTCTGACTAACTGGGATTTTTATTTTATGCCATCCCTCCCTTTTTCCTACCCTATTCATCGACACACAACGGCTTTAACTCGATTTGTAATCCAGCCAGCTCGACTCTCCTAAACTCAATGTGTGCATACATACCCAAATATTACACATGTACCCCCTCGTATAACATATCAGACCATCTCATGCAGGCAGACTACCCTCAAAAAAATACAAAAACTATAAGAATCCCCACATACACCGTACAAAATGTGTATAATATCTTCCCAAGTTTGCACAGTCAGAACCCTACCAGCATCATCATAGCCAACAAGGACCCAAGACTCTGTATATTAAAGTCACCAAACTTTTTTTCCCTTTCATTCATACCTCCCGACACAATCATTTAAAGTGTGCGTACTATCAACACACGTATATTATGTATGTGTATCATGTATAAAACTTTTTTTTTCTTCTCCTCCTCCTTCAACATTCTTCGTTATCAACAACTGGTACAGAAAATCCATCGTTTCCTTTTTTTTTCTCTCGTTCCTGTAATACCATTTCCCTACCACATACCATAATAGAACATGCCACGTATATCTTTTTTAATAATATATACACACAAAAAAAAAGAAGACAAAATATAACCAAACATTAGGCCCATGCTGGTTTTAAACGTAAACTTTATTGGTAAGTCAGAATGAGCATGACCACTGTAGCATGGTCATGTCATGCTCTCAGGAGAATTGCTTTCGTTTCAGATTTACAAAATAAACAAACCAAAACTTTACAACTGTGGCTACACACAGACTTTAGTCCTTGCATAAATTTAAACAAGTAGCTATTCAACAGAGAGAGAGAGCAAAATGAAAATATCTGCTCCTCCATTCCACATATAGGTAAATCATGGACCCTATCCACTTGGGCTTTGGATACTTTGACTCAAGTCAATTATTTAGTGAATGTCAAATTTAATATCGGTACTCTCTCTGGACAAATTTTATTTACTGAATAATAATTTTGGGCTTATTAATTTACGGAATAGAAGGGATGACGCTAGATGACGTGAATTCAAAAACAAAATAAAAAATCTCAAAAAACGGGGGTGTCAAAGAGGCACTTGAGTAGTCATGTTGAGGGTAATCCTATCAAATTAAGAGTTGGTTCAAGTGTGAAATGTAATTACACAAAATCTGTTCAAAATCACTTTGACTTTTACATGTTAAAACACAAAGCTCTCAAAACACAAAGTTTCATTTATTAACTTCCATGTTTGTTTTGGAATCAGTACACGTTCTCATACAATGGCCACATTCTTTCTGTATTAGTCTGATTTTATAAATAAAAAAAAACCGGCAGAATGCAAATTGAGCAAATTCTCTATTTCTTTTCCATGAAATGGAGTTTGTAAAAAATCACAGGAATTCTCAAGAAACGACAGAGAAAAAAAATAATTATCACATACCATCTTTGATCTTAATTATTATGTACTACAAAAGAGCCAGAAAAAAGTAAATTAATATCTACAACTGACAAATTCTCTAAATAATATCAGTCACACTTTTATTTTCTGGTCTTATTTTTCATGCAAACGTCTTTTCGCTTTTGTATTTCCTAGAAATTTCAAAAAGTGAGTTAAATATTACATGTGAGTGATATATACCCTTACTCTTACACCCACGTATAGTCATAAAATTAAAATCACATATCTAGACATCCGCATGTTATTTCATGTCCTCTTTGCTAACAGTGGGGCACTGCAGTGCTCACAAAAGGAAACAAAAAGAACGTGAACAGATGAGAGAGGAAGTAAGTAGTGAAGCCCTTTTTTTGTACAAAGGATAGTGCCATTTCCTACAACGTGATGCAAGCACGTTCACGTACCCACCAGACCTTCAATACTGCATTACTTTGCAGTACTCCTTCCAAAAAGTCTAAAACCATAAAATACTAGAATCCGTACATATAATAGTAATATGTATAAGAAAGAGTTCAACATTGAGAAAGCTAAACCACACGACCAAGTGGAAAGTCTCATAAAAGTCGACGACATTTAAGCTTTAAGTTCCAAAAATATTTGTACCTTTAGTGCGTGTATAGAAACAGTATAATAATTCTTTAGTTCTCTTTTTCAATAGTACAATGATATATAGTGAAGAGAATTTTCTATACAGGGAAAAAGATTTAAACTCGATATCCGATAGTGTAGTCATTCCAGTGGAACGAAAAGAATGAAGCAATCATCACAAAAGTCAAAAGATATGTGATATACTCTATGACATATTACTTATTACACAAGGAGTGTAAATTAGCACTCATAATCAAAGACTTGAGAGAGAGAGAGAGAGTTCAAGGCTTGTATCGTTCTGCTACATCAAATTTCAATGATAAATTATGTTGTCGTCCCTAAAGTTCCCTCCAGAATTTGCGTAGAATATGCACTACTAAATAAAGTTTGTAGATGAGGAAACTCAATTTTAAAATTACTACATACAATCTATTAGCCTTCCATCTTTCTCTATATTATACTCTTCTTTTTATGATCAATAAGTCACTCATTTCAAGTTTATAATATAAAGCCAAGCAATTTTGTACAGATTCTATACAAAAAAGATGCATATTCTCAATTATGCTTTGGACGAGAAATGAGTACAGATTACGATTACATGTACATATTATACAGAGCTTACACTTTACTGCTGTACATAATCATTTTCTTATCAATATTTTATTATTATGAGAAGATTGGAAAATACATTATACTACATACAAAACGCGTGGACTGAATTTATCACTTCCAAATTGTCCACTTTTTAAAAATAACAAGTGGCTATTGGACCGTACAGGCAATTTGTTATTTCTCTCTCTCTCTCCTCACAATAAATGCTGAGCTTCATTTTTTACTTTACAAAGTTATTTTTCAGTCCTGCACTAGAAGGAATGAGAATGTAGTACAAGTAGTACATCTACTTAATAGTATTCAAGACAAGAAAAGACATGGTCTTAAATTCTTTTTTTTTTAAAAAAAAAAAGAAAAGAAAAATCTACAACATTCTCTTGTAGTAAGTTGAAACATAAAATTCTCGGATTCATTGTAACTGAGTGAGCCTTGTAGATACTTGACTTGGAGACTGAGTGCTCAACAGTGATTATTTTACATTGTGTTGGAGCTCTCTCTCTACAAAATGAAAGACAAATTTGTATTCCTTCAGCATAAAATAAGGACGTAATTACACGCATTATGTTGATAACTCTGTCAAGTTTTTTTTCCTTTCGTCTTTTCAACAGAAAATAATGCAAGGATATTTTCTAAAAGAGTGCCTCTAAACGAGCACTCATCAACACGCTCACTCGTTACGAACAGAACAAATTAATACATGTACAAAGACTACTAGAAAAAGATTTCATCCTCACCAAATCTCTTCCCCTTCTCTCTCAATGAGACACTCTCATCTTGTTGAACAACAACACTGTCACAGACAATCAACGACAAATTACTATAGTCCTACCGCAATAAAAATGACGACTAGTTTTATAGTTTGAGCCATCATTTTTTGTAGTCAATGACAGAGAAAATAATACTACACAATCCTACATATTATATTTAATTTATACAACCAGTACAAAAACTGCTTCGTATAGTAAAATATTCCAGTAATTAAAAAAGTTTTGAGACAAGATATGAAATCCTATTTATTCCCTTAGACTAATCTTCATGTCATGATGTCATAATCAGAGAGAGAGGAGAATGAGATATAAAATAATTCGTTAAACTTGTCTCTTATAGACAAGTAATCTGAAGCAAGAACAAAGTTCATGTCATGTGTAATAATAATTGAAGACAAGAAAACATGATCACTTACCTATCTTTTGGAGGTTGTGCTAAGTTATTTGTGCTATTCCGGATGTGATAGTCTTCATTACGAGTTGGGATGGTGTCTTCCCATCCAGGTGTAAGACGGACAGGTCCCAGTGTAACGGGTGCAGCTGAAGTGGAATTCCCTCCCAAAAATGGTTGTCTTTCTCCATCCCCATGATCTCCCAATCTTCCCGAGTCTCCATGAGCTATAAAAAAAATTCATACATTTTTATTTAATATATCAATATAAAAATATTTCTTCGAAATAAATATTAATCATCTACGATGAAAGAAAACCTTATAACTATTTGGCAAATAATATTTGCCCATTAATTAAAAGTACAACTGTACAAATAAATCAATAAATCAGTCGGTTCTTCAATTGATAAAAACTGTAAAAAAAGAGAATTTTGCTTGTCAGCAAAAACTAACCCCGATTGTAAAGTTCAACGTCGCTTCTGCTCATTCTTAAATGTTTTGTTGGTTACGAGTTTGCTTTATGTAACAACAAAATTAAATTTGTTCTTCATCAATTCACAAGGGAGTCAAAAGAAAAAAGGCTGACAATAATATAATCAGTACCGGAAATCAATGTAGTGGGACTGGACGGATAATATAATAAAAACTGGAGACTGGAGTGTAACAATTCACACACTGATGATAAAGACAAAACTTGTTCAAACAAGCTCAACAAATGAAACAAAGTATGAGAAACTGTATGTATGATTGAGCTAAAAAGTTGAGTAATTATAAAAGTTGTTCTAACATGTAATTTTGTATAAAAGTTCACAGTCACCGTCAACAAGGGACAAGGTTATCGTTTGTGAAAGCCGGGTAATGAAAGCAAACGAAACGATAAGAGGAAGTCAAAGACGTCAATGTAGAGTGACAGTCTCTCTCTTTATATAACTAACTACATATACTTATATATGTAGTGAGTGAAAGGAAGAGAAGGTTGAAACTTTTGAGACTTGTGACAAGAATGAAGGAATTTGAGAGTCAC
Organism: Arrhopalites spinosus; assembly: GCA_034700945.1. Taxonomy (NCBI): domain Eukaryota; kingdom Metazoa; phylum Arthropoda; class Collembola; order Symphypleona; family Arrhopalitidae; genus Arrhopalites; species Arrhopalites spinosus. The sequence continues at coordinate 19,751 of JAQIVZ010002038.1, forward strand.
AAAAGATTAAACTGGACGTCTACGCAATCCACTATCTACTACATCACCACTGACACCGTAACCACCAAGAACAAAGGAAAAAGACAAAGGGTTCCTGCAGAATGCTACAGCTTGAGTACTTCAAGAGAGAGCTACCCAAAACTAAAGCTGCTCTTTCTCTCGTGAGACTAGAAATGGGAAAGAAGAAGTGAGAATGACAGAGGAGAGAGACGCAGAAGGGGAATATCTATCGTAGTATATCGTATCCTGTATGAGTGTGCTATGTGATACGATGATAATCGATGGCGAATTTCTTGGTTCGTCCACTGAATCGGGCATGGTAAAAGCTAACGACAAAACGAACAGAGATAAGGTGGTGGTGGTACCAAAAAACGACTTAACCCTGTCCTCATGACATGTGTCCTGTAAATATGATCACTGAGATCTTTATTTCACTTATATCATGTCAAGTCGACATAAGTCTAGATTCATAGTAGTTGTACTATTTTACACAAATATAGTCATAACAACGTCTGGTTTGTCGCAAAAGTCAAAGTACACTACACATAATAATATATTATTTGATACAGATACTTTATAATGCATCATTTTCTTGTATCATATTACAAACCAGAGTCATGTTCTAGCAAAATCAAAAGTTAACTGAAACGTGTCTTATTATTCCATACCTTACATTTCTAGACTAGATGCCCTGTGTTTACACACTATGGATTTATTATACATTACTGTCCTCCTCCCAACATAATTTTTAAAATTGCTCTCTCCTTAATCATTATGCAAAATTGAACTTTACTAGTCCTCGACTACTGTTAAAATGCACTAGTATTATTCCACTAGTTAAGTAAGTAAGAGAGAAAGAATCACAAGTGTAAGAATTACAATTTCAAGTGTTGTCGTTCCACACAAACAAAATAACTCTTAAAACACATTCCTCCTCCTAACATGGTGAGTAGTAAATAGTACACATGCTGTTATTATGTATAATTATTGTAAGAGACTTTTTCGTTGTGAAACTCTTATTATTTGTATTGCAACTTCAGCACGAAAAAAAATTATATATAAATATCTCAAATAATGTAGATATACAATACGATCGACATGCCATCATATTACCATATATTAATGAGAAGCTCAAGTTGCAAATAAAATAAGTCTGAAACTACACCATTAATAGTCAAGAATAGTCGTTGTACAGTATGTTAAATGATTTAATGAAATTATCGCAAGAACCAAAGTCAAGCTCGCCATTCATTGTGAATCGGGTTAACGGCGCTCTCACGAGTCTTGGAAGAACGTATAAAGGGGAAATGAATACGAGAGTATACTCGTTAATCACTGGAACTTTTAGATGGTTGGGTCACTTGGGTCATCCTGTAATAAATCCATAGAGAGGAGAGGGAGAGAGAGAGAGAGAGAGACAAGTCTAAAATTGCCGACACTGTTAACTTAAATTGGCTTAACATGTAATATACCTACATAATATACCTACATGAGTACAAGTACAGTCAAACATTCCCTGTGTACAGCTGCATACTACACTTGATGAATTAAAAAATAGCACTTGACATTTTAACTGTATTTAAAATGTATTATATTATATAGCACATTTTAAACGCATATAGGTAGTGTATAAAAAAAATTTCAAGTATACACGACGTGTAATACACGTATTTAATGTTTAAGTGTATGTTTTATATTTTCACAAAAAGATGCTTACACCATACTTAGTATACGTTTAAGGATAAATCATTAATCATTCATTCATGAGACTTTTATATCTTCATTTTTGCACTACTTTTAGATTGCATCACAATTTTGACAACCACTGAAAATTCCAGTCCATCCTATGCATCTTGTTTTCACAAAAACTGCTGCCTTGCTAAACTAAAGGTATTACTAATACCGCATTAGCTATCAACAGAGTCATTTTGAAATGACTAAAACTAGAATCATACACCAAGCCAATGTACTTAACTTTGAAGTACCCTCTAATAAGAACACAATACTTGTGCAAAAATTCGTAATATTATGATATAATCATGGATTGGGCGGATAGATGTAATTTTAGTTTGGCTCATTTCCTTTTACAAAATGCTAACTATTGTATCTTGTTAAATAAAGGTAACATGAGATACACGTGAGTGAGATCTAGACTCTTGTCTAATGGAAAAAAACAAAAAAAGGGGAAAATAACATATTGTTCACACATGTTTTAAATGAGTTCCCTTGTGATTCCCTCTTAACTCTTCCTGTAGCACCTTCTTGTAAGATACTCAAGATAAATGAAGCATTTGTGGAAGACCGTAAATTGTGTATAAAGAATGAAATTGTATTTCCCATGCCCATGCAGTATAAGAGTCTTCCTGAAAGACAGGCCAAAAGAAAAAAAAGGCAAAAAACAAAAAAATATATTATAGTATTCTTTCGTTGTCTTTTTGTCTCATAAAGTTAAACAGTCAGTACTACTAGTCGTAACTTTGGTGGTGCTACTACTGTCTAATGCATAATGTATACCTTTCTCAGAATCAGGCAGTGGATCCTAATGTTTTGATGCTTGGATGTGGACCACTATCTGGATACGATCATCCATGATCCAACACTACTAAACATTAAAACTATAGAACCAGACGAAAGAATTCTTAAGTATGCATACATAAATAGTAAATGTAGTGAGTCGGTGAGTTTGCTCTGTTGGGACTGGGTCTATACATCATACAGATGGAATACCACCATATTTAGCATCATGTCAATTTGTGCTTTCTCTCTCGAATCTCTCTCCCTTTTTTTATAAACTCTGCAAAAATTCTCTCTCTCTCTCTCTCTTCTGTTTCGCCATAGATTTCTCTTTTGTGGTCTCAAATACTACATTGGGCTTAAGCCTTTCAATGTACCTCTACTTATATATATACTCCCTTTCGAAGCCACAATGTGATCTCTACAAGTTTACGCATTGAGAGAAGATACCGCTTGAATGCTCTCCCGTATATTTCTTTAAGTCCAACACTGTCTCATACATCTAAAACAACCAACCCAGCCGTAAAACCCCGATAGGATTGCAAACACAAGTACCAGTATCTATACCTCCTCCGTTAAACTTTTACTACATAAGTAGTAGTAGTAGTAAGTAAGTGCCCGGTGACGAGGATAGGATACGGAATGAGTTCCCGGCTTCTAGTACTCCCTCTTCGAACCGGTTAGGATGTTCCTCGATTTCACACACACACACACACCATCGATGCAATGACATTTTATAAATAGCTACGTTTTTTTTGCTGATCCTCAAAAATACCACTACTGTTGGTTTTTCACCCATGATTGCTTGACATTTGGCGCAGACAGGGACCGTCTCAAAATGTTAAAAAATACGAGCTCTTTGAGAAAACCATAAAAAGATCCGCATACTCCTCCGGCATAAAATTTCTGAATATTTCATTAACTTTGCTACTATGTATATTAAAATGTTTTTCCTTTTTTATGAAAAATTCATGCAATGATTCCATAAACCTATTTAGCGAATAATTCCCTTGAATGAATGAAATGAAGTACCAATGAAAATTATCTATCATTAGCCATTATACCTTATTAGTTATTTACTAGAGTAAAGATAAACCATTCAGAAGTAATTAGTGGTTTACACATTTCAAATGAGGAAAAACAAAAAATGTGGGAGCACATGTGTACTTTTTCCTTAATTGAATTTGTAGTATAAAATTGATTTTTGTGGTACAGACATTAATAAGACGGCAATAAATCAATTTATATTGTTTAACAATGTCTGTTATAAAATTATTCAACTTTTTTTTTGTAAAATATTCTTCCTCAAATTATTTCTAATATAATCATCAACAATTTCGACAGTTGATGATGATGAGATTTCAATTAAATAGAATAAAGAATGATAGAACGACTCTGTTCAAAATTTGTAATTTGTAAAAATTTTCTAAGAAAATAAGAGAAGGAAATAAAAAAAATAAAAAATTCTTACCCCAATCAAGTTCCTCTTTTGCTCGAATTGCAGGTTCCGTTCTTCCCATTTTAAATAGTCAATAGATAAAAAATTGAAGAGAGAGAGATGTCAAATTTTAAAAATTCTAGCTAAATTTTGTCGTCAGTCACTATAAGGAAGATTTAATAATTAAAATATTAAAAACGGCATTCTGGTTTTATTGTCTTGAGTGATGTATAAAAATAATTGGTTGCCAACAGATCGGGCACATGGAAGATTGTGGACGTTGTACCCTCCAAATAGAACAAAAAACTTGTGACCCAAGTGACTAACTTACTATGATGACTGATAACAATTCAAATAATTAGTCACAAGATGTATAAATATAACTATTCTTGAAGAGAGAAAGAAGATTAAGAAAAAAAACTCCTCTCTCAATTTTTTTTTGAATCAGCCGCTTATTCCCTCCATATGTACATACCTAAGGAGACTCTCATCCGGTGGGCAAAAGTTTATCTCAATTTCTCTCTTGGACCCACTTAAAAATACAATAAAAATATAATGTCACATTTAATAACAGGTTCGTTATTAAATGATAAACAAGGTCCTTGAGCCTAATCACAATACGACTAGTTAAATATACTTTATTACTTTCCAGCCCATCATGATGTATGACACTTCAACAGGCAAGTATGTCACATTTGCACTGCATTTTTAATGACGTCAAAAAAAACGGTTATCATCATTTCACCTGTCTCCAGAGTCGACTGTGTATGCATAGGAATGTTAGTCAAAAAGTGTCATCATTTTATTCAGAGTAATATTTTGGACAGGTACACATTTAGCTACGTTTAACAAGTAAGGGGAAATACAAGGACAGAGAAAAATTACCCTCTTAAGCTCAATAAATTAATATACTGTAAAACCTCCAATAAGGACCTATGCTCCAACAACCGCCTACCTCCTACAAGGGCCTACCCCGAGTTGAATT
>JAQIVZ010002039.1:0-24669 GCA_034700945.1 Arrhopalites spinosus
TGTTTGTGTGTGTGTATGTACAAAGAATTTTTTTGAGAAATTGGAGCATGAATATTCTAATATTTTATTAAAAAAGTCTTTTTTGTATCTGGAAAATGAGTGACTCTATCTGGAAAATAAAATATTCTATCTGGAAAAAAAAATATTTCGTCTATCTGGAAAATAAAATAAATCTATCTGGAAAATAAAATGTTCTATCTGGAAAAAAATAAAGCCTTAAATTTATACCGACTCGACCATTATTGTCCACCAGAACATAATTGTGTTGACCATCATCTTTGAAGTCTTTGATGTCCCGTGGAGTTAAAGGCACTGTCCACATTTTAGTTGGAGTATGATCATGGTTTGCCCAGGTTTGATCAAGATAGACCTCCGTATAACCATCTTCTCTTAATTCTTTTATTCGTCTTAAATAATATGCTCTGTGTGAAGCAATATCTTCCCTTTCCATATACACTGGCTTACCACACAATTTCATAAATTTGAAGTTAGCTGATTTTAACCATTTACGAAATGTAGGAAGGCTAACTTGAGGAAAAAAGGATTTTGTTTACATTCTGACAGTATTTGTGCACAGGTTGGGTATTTTCTGTCTGAATAAAAGTTTAAGAGTACGTTTCTCATAATGGACACACTGTACTCATCACACTCAATAAGAGGTCGACCTGGACGTTCAGAAGTGTCATTTTCTGTATTACCTACAGTTTTACAAATTCTACTAATTGTTCTGGTAGATACACCGAAAAGATCACTCAGTATTTTAGTTGTATCGTTATACTTATGCACAAATCTATTGCTTGGCACCGGGTCAAACGAGCACAGAAAGTCGTGCTTAACCGTTAGAACGAACTCTTTCACCTTTAGTACGATTTGTTTTTCACGTTTGGTTAACTGTCGTCCCTTAAATTCGTTGTTTTCCATGATTAAAAGTCAATTACAAAAGAGTTAAAATTTCTCACGTGGACATTGCAGAAAAAAAATAAAGGCGCGAGAGAGTATTTCAAATTCTCCCCAGCCAATCAGAGTAAAAAGGGGCAGTCCTTACTCACCTGTTCTTAATTGGATTATAGACAAAACTTTTTTTTTCGATAGTATGCAAAAAATATTTTGTTGTATAAAATATTTTCTTTGGTCAGCGCCATCTTTTGTGGATTTCATGCCATTAGACAAATTTCTCGCCATTTTAATTTAGCAGTATCCTACACTGTCATAGCTTTAGATGCTATTGTAATATTTTCAGTGATTTATGAACGTGCGTTCACCCTTCCCGCTAAGATTGCAAGAGTCAAGAAAGAGATGGCGGTTAGGTTGAGGCGGGATTTTCAAATGGAGGGTGAGTGGATGAGGGCTATTGAAGCTATACCTAATTTGGGGGTTAAAGTTGGGGATTTTAGGACTTTGGAGAGACAATCGACGCCAGATTTTATTGGATTTGTTGTTCAAAATGTTGCTAGTTTGTTAATTGCTTATTAAAATTATTTTTTAGTTTAGATTTCATTCATATTTTATTATTTATCAGTCACAGATGGTCTCTGGTTGTCACTATTGGTAAAAAATTATGAATTGGTAGGTGTTTTTGCTCTTTCAGTTGGACAACAATTTTAAAATAAAATTTTAGCTTACAGATGTAAATCAACATGTGCAAAAATCTGTAGTAGAATTTATTTTAATTCATAATGCATAATGATAATTTTTTCAAGTTGAAGGTAAATAAATTGAATTTTTTTTAATTGTTCCTAAACCACAAAACAGAACTGTAAATATTTAATATTTTAGGTTAAATAATTTGTATAATAAATATATTTGTATAATAATAATAAAAATTTTGCAAAAAAAAGTTGCAAAAAGTTTTTGGGTGATAATGGTTTTGCAAATTCAAAGGTTTATTAGTAGTTAAAAATTTTTTGCAAGGAGAGAGAGAGAGAGAGAATCAAATTATTTTAAACGATTTTTTAAAAATATTTTTAATAATAAAATTGCACTGAAAATATTTTTTCGCACAAGATTAACAATTTGCAAAAAATGGCATTGTTTCAAATAATATTTGCAACACTTTTACTCAGTTTGGTTTTATTTCAATTGAGCCTGGCATGTGATTTTGCTTGTTGGCCTGGATGTGGTGGTTGTTGTTGTAAAGAGACTGAGGGTCAAGGTCAAATGGTACACTCAAAGACAGATTAAATTTTCTGAGCTGTGACCTTGACCTCTCATTTATTTCTAGCTTGTTTTTTTAAGGTACACTGAAATATTTTACAAATTGTAATTTATTATTTTAATTATTTGTATCCTATTTTATTTTAGAAGTCAAACTCAAAACTTGTCCATTTTATTTGTGACCTCTGACATTTAACCATAGTCAAAAAATGAGAGAAATTTACATTTAGTTTGTGATTAAATAATAAATAATTTGTTTAAAAATATAAATATCATTTTTTGCGACAATTAAAATAAATTTTGGCATCGTATTCACATTTTCTTTAATTTTAATTGAGGTTTGATAACATACATACAAATTGTAAATGTGCAGATTTTGAGCTGTTGGATTATAATAAATCCCATGGAATTTTTTTTTGCACATTTAATTTTTTGCACACCACTATCACTCTCCATTATGACGTCAAATAATTTGCAAATTTGTAGTCGTACCCTGCCAAACAAAGTTTGCTAGATATGAGCACACATTCATTTTTGCACGTGCAACTTTTTTTGCACACGAAAGGCTGTAAATGGTACTTATAAAACGTTGGAAAAAATTATTTTTTTTAACCAGAGTCAGTTTGCCAATTTCTTTATATTAAATTTTTGACCAGACAAATAATTTTTGACTATAAAAATGTCTACCCGAGCTATTGGTAAGTTTTGAATTTTGTAATTATTTGTAAATTAATTTTAATTATTTAAATTATTGTTGTAGATTATATTTTGCACATGCAAAAAAACTGCCAACAAAATTGCTCCACCAGGAAAGCCCTTGATGATAAATGTCACGTGCCTCGTTCCATTTCCGGTCCAGTCAATAGAAAATCATTTTGTCAATGTTCAAATGGGAAATTTTGTAAAACAAAATTAAATAATTTAACTGGACATTTAAATTCTTTCAGTTCCCCGCCTCCCGTCTACTCAACTTTACAATCACGTGACTTAAAATTACCACCATGTTATGAGGACGCGCTAAAATTGGAATAGAAATTGACTAAAAAATAATTAAAAATAATATTTTGTATTGTTTTTGTACATAAAAAAAGAAGTTTTATTTAATAAATTGAAATTACAATTTATTATTATTTATATTAAAGTCGAGCATTCTGTTGAACTAATTGTTTTTGTCTTCGAAGGAGGCGCCGTTGTCGCCGAAGATTTGATTGTTGTCGAAAAGTCAAAAACTTTCGTTGAATGACACGTCTCACAGCATCAAAAGCATCCTCCGCTTCACTTGACCTCCTTGACCTTATATGATCAATTGAAGTGTCATCTTCGACTATGATGGCGGGTTGAAAATTTAAAAGAGGATCTAAATTCCCGCTTTCTCCATTTAAATTGTTGAGTCGAACATTAGAGATTTTACGTTGAGAAATTTGAAGGGATGGAGTCCATTTTGAATTCTTTTCCATTACTAAACTTGTTTCAATTCCCAAGGGACTTGCAGGACTTGCTTCTGATTGGCTCAGGTAGGTCAGGAGATTTAGCACAATTAACTGTATTAAAATAAATAATTACCACAATACTGAGCTGAAGTTCCAGAAATAAACATTTTAAATTTTTTGGGAAAGGAAATTTTTCGGCAATATTTCCCGTCTCGTCTCTTCATCATTGGAAACATTGCCCAATTTATTTCCTTTCCCAAAAAATTGTTACAAAAATGAGAATAAAATATATATTTTTTACAAAACTTACAAGTTTGAACATGTTTCAAATAATTCTTGTTGATTTGCAAAATTTAAAATTATTGCCAAAAATATTTTGCACTCTCTCTGACTTGGATTGAATTGTTGTCTGTGGACGAAGGTTCAAAATTTTAGTGTGTGTTGATGGTCAACATTTGGTTAACCTCTAGTTAAAATTGTAAAAATTAAATTGAAGAGTGAGAAATGATGAACAAGGTAGGTTTGCAAATTAAACATTTTTTTACAATCATTAAAAAAATGAGTTAAATTCCCACCTCAAAATTTGGCAAGTTGGAAGATGACTATTAAATAAATGGCAAAGTGAATTAAATTATGTGCAAAATGAAACAGAGCCCCGTAATTTGTACCTACATTTCTGACTTTGGACTTGATCTTTGCAAAAAAAAGTAGTAGCCCAGCAAGTTTTTTCTTTTTGCCAACGTCATTTTCCATTAACTTTCTGCGGTTTGAACGTAGTGCAAAAAAAAAGTCCAGTTTTTTTCTGCAAAGTTTTGGGTCTGGACAAAATTTAAGTTTTATTAGAAAAAATTTTTGGAAAAACTTGAGCATTAAATATTGGTCAAGGTCCTTCCTGGTCATAATTCCACGTAACAGTTTACGTCGTAAACTACAGATAAAATTAAATATTATGGCAAGAATTAGAATAATTATTAGTATGGAGAAGTATTTAAAGTTTGATTCATTTTATCACTCATTTTAATATTATATTTTTAATTGTGATTGGTGTAGTATCAATTTTGTAAAATTAAATTTTTTTTGTAATGTTTTTTTTAAAATAGTGCTTATTTTAATTTTACATGTTTTTTCTCTTTGTATGACATAATTCTTGACACGAGTCAAATTCATTACAATTTTCAGTCTAGCTTTAACGGTTCTCTATCAAAAAAGCTTTTATCAAAAGAAAAAATTTGAAACCCTTCAAGGCCATCAAGGGTCGTTGGCTGGAGACAAGTGGGAAAAGGAAGGAATCGCTTTGGGGTCGATATTGGGTACGAATTTATGAGGGCGATGGTCCTAAACCGACAGCTTCCCATATTCCCATTTCAGGGCCCTTGGAAGGGACGCTGTGAGTCCTCTACTCTCCCCTGTCAAGTTTTTGTACAAAAGGACCCTTAAAATTTCCAATGCCTCTACCCCTAAAATATCTAAGGTGTCCATTCTAACCTTAAAATTTAATGGGTTGTATTGGAAATATTTGATAAAATTCCACTTACTTTTTTTTCTCAAGCGTCAAATCAAAAGAAAAGGTCAAGTTACAAAAAAATAATTGAAGGGTAAATTTACTTGTCAAACTCAAAATAGTTTCAATTTATTTTAACTGACAAGTCTCAACTAGTTTTTAAATGTTCAAGTAAATTCTACAGACATGTAAAATGATTTTATTTAATTTTTCCATGAATAAATTATTTGAAAAAAAATTAAAACTTTGTTCAATTTTTTTTCTCAATTAAAATGTATACATGTTAAATTTAATGACAGTTGATAGACTCAAGTCATGTGACATTTTGAGTAAATTTTAAGAGTGTTCCAATTCACAATTTTTTGTCCGTGAATCTACACTCTACACTACCATTTTTTATTAAATTATAATAATATTCACAAAAATGATTTGCTCCTAAACTATTTGATAAATCATTGCAAACGTCAGCTAAGCTGACTCATCTCCACCATGTCAATTTATCCCGCCACATTTAATTTTTTTAATTGGCAAAATCCACATTATTTACCAAAAATGACGTCACTCCGTCAATTTTTGAGTGGCTGATAGTGATACCAATTTCTGCCAAAATTGACTTTTTGCTGAATTACAAATTGTCAATGTGAAGAAAATTAAAGGTAGATTAGACTTTGGCGGCTAATTTAAATAAATTTGACTTTAATTAAACAATTATAGAATATTTATTTCAAAAAATAATTATCATATTTTATAACATTCTCTCTCTTTCTCTCTCTTGGGTTCCTTTCATTTTTGTTTTGCTAACATGTCTGCAAAAAAAATAACAATAATTTTTCAAAATGGCTGATTGAGTTGGCGCACATTTCAAATTAATTTTAATTTGTAAAGTTTTTACTAATTACTTACATCGGCAATTGTGTTTTGAAGACATTTGATAAAATTTCCATAAGTTAGACAGAGAGGGTCATTCACTCCCGTTATTTTATTAGCTGAAAAAAAGACAAATCAAAAGGTCACGTGGCCTTCCCTTGGCGCATGAGTATAAATAATTTTACTGTATTCGATGAGACATGGTGTCGACATGCGATAAGCGAGAACGTGGTAGCCTTCTGGGATTTGTTCGGTGACAAAAGTGTTGAAAGTGACATTTGAAAACTTGTAATTTTCGTCCACCTTTAAATTAATTAATCTCATTTAAATTAATAAATTATATTTAAATTAATTAACTATTTTTTTATTCAAAATTTTTGTACCATGTGAGTTCTCCTCATCCCACATTTAATGGCACACTAAATAATAAACGATAATATTATTTATGATTTAAAATAGAAAGATTTCAATTTTAAATTTTGGCGGGGTACTTGAAAATATTTGTCAACGTCACCCTTATCCGGGTAGGTATCCTTGATTTGCTTGATACAACCATTCAAAATTTTCATGAGTCTTTTGGCAATGACCATAATTAATTTTCTGCAAATTTTTCTCTCGCCTTCAGTAATCTCCACGGGCTTTACGGCAACAATACTTGATTCTGATTCTGAATTTGAATTACCCGCCATATTTTTGGACTTTTCTGTTGTCCTATTTTGGTGTAACGATGAATTGGTGGGTTTTGTGGTACTGACATTTTTGGAAGGGCTGGAAATGCTGGAATTTGAAATGGAGTCATTGACCTTTGGGTGAGAATTTTGAATTTTGTGCGTGGTTGTCATTGTCAAGTTATGTACTGGTTTTGACCCCCCAGGATTTATAGGAAGAGTGACGTTTTTTAAAGGGTAGGTCAAATTCATGTCACAATTTTGAATTTTTGATTGGACGGTGCAAGTTGGGATGATTTGGCTCGTATTTTTAAAAGAGTTCGTGGAATTTGTGATTTTTTTAGAGTTATCCTTGAAAGTTGGAGAATTTTGAGTGGATTTTGATGAATTTTGAGTCCCATTAGAAGGCTTGATCTGTTGAATAATGTTCACAGTCTTGTTTTTGTTTAGGTCATTGACCTTCTCTTGTAAACTTTGACCTGTTTTTGAGATGGTCAAGCTTTTTGAATTATTTTCAAAATGAACACCGTTAAATGACGAATTAGAAACGGTCAAATTAGAATTTTGACTTGTAGAGTTTAACTTTGATTGAGTTGTAGAATTCAAATTTTTGATTATTTGAGATGAAACATTTTGAAAAGTTGAATTTGAAATTGTTGTTGAATTTTGACTTGCTTTTGATGAATTATTTTTGATATTATTTTGATTAGAATTAATAATCAAATTGTGATTAGACACATTAACTTTGATTGTAATATTCTGATTAATTTTTGGTTTAGTTGAGATAATAGTTAAATTTAAATGATTTCCAATTCCAACATTATTGGTTCCATTTTGAGACGAATTTATTTTTTTTGAATTGTTTCCAAAATGGCTTGATTTAAAGTCACGTGTAGAGTTCAAAGTCAAATTTTTGAAATTCCTGCACCCTCCATTTTCCTTAACAATTGTGACGTCACTACAATTTTGTCTCTCTTGTGATGCCAAGCTTGAATTTTTGATGTGATCCAATGACTTTTGAGTAGAATTCATGGTACCATTTTTAAGGTCATTAACCTTGACTTGACCCAATGAAGTAGTCAAATTTTTTGAATTGTCAAAATTTTGACCCGATTTTGAACTTGACCCACTCCCACCCATCGATGAATTTGTGACAAGTGTAATATTTTTAGACACTTGAATATTAAAATTACTACCAGACTCAATTCTTGATTTTGATTGGACTGTAGAATTTAAATTTGGCGCCAAATTCCCAATATTTTGACTCAACAAATTTAATTTGGGGACACTTCTAGATATCCTTGAAGTTCTTTTATTCTCAAATAATTGGCTCATTTCTGACAAAGTCTTAGCACTCTTAGTATTCTCACAAGTTGATGCACTAACCTACATTTAAAATATTTGTTTTAATTTTCAAGTTAATTAACTGTCAAAAATTAATTTTTAAATTAAAAAAAATATGTGAATGACTTTTACCTGAAAATTATGACTGATTTTAAAAATAATTAAAAATAAAATAATAAAATAAAATAGTCTTAATAAATAATTCATTTTAATAAATTGTCAAATTGACTTTAAAGTCAAATTCTAGTTTTTTTTAAACTTGAAAGTTAACAGTTTAACTTTAAAATAAATAAATTAAAATAAAATATTGTCATTTTCATAATCAAATTTTTGCAACAAAAAAAAACAACAACAAACTTCCCTTGTTGCCTGTCACTCAAATTTTAATTACATTGCGAGTGCATTCCTGTTTATCATGCCAAAAATATTATTGAGGTAGTTTTGCGTGTGAAAAAATAATGTCATTTAAAATTAATATTTAAACTATAAAAAGTTATATATAGTCAGTGCAAAAGACAATTAAAAGTTTAGAGGAAGATTCCGCAATGTTTCCCATTCACTTAACATGGGGAACATTGCCGAATGTTTCCCTTGCCAAAATTTTTGTTTTTTTTTCTCGGCTGTCCCCCCTTTGCATTAATGATTTGACTGATAATAAAGTATAAAATAATTGAATTTTAGTTAACATAAAATTTAATACTGTATTATATAAAAAATTTTAATTGGAATTAAAGTAAACAATAAAAAAATTTAATGAATGAATATTTTCATTTAAATCAAAAATAATGGAACCAAAACTGGAAATGTGATGCATGAATGAAAAAAATGACAGAATATTCCAAAGCTGTATAAATTTTTTAAAAATGTTATTTCCATTTCCTTCTTTAACTAACTTACATTAAGTTTGTGCACAACAAACTTTAATTTCATTTCATTTACCTTGAGGGGTCTCATTGATAATTAGTAGAATTGAGTATAACGTGACAATAAAAAAAGTTAAATGAGATTATTTTGATGAAATGAATTTCATCCTAAGATTAACATTAAAACTTTAATCATGATTATCTCCAAAAAAAAATGGCCTGCTCAAGTCAAATTACATGTAAAAAATTGACCATTTAAATTTTAAATGTCAGAGACCTTGTACATTGTAATTTGTAATCAATGCCTTTTTTTCTACAAGTCAATTAAATTACAAATTCTCCATTTATCAGTTTAAAAAAATTATGGCGCTCAACTTGAAAAAAATTAATCTTTTATTGCATTCAAATTATGACAAAACTAAACCCCGATTTAATCTCATGATCATTTTTTTCCAACCATTAAATTGGCCATTTGATTCCCATTTCTCAATTAAATTTTCTCCCACTTTTATCCAATACAAAAAATGGTAATGATAAAATGATGATGGCTATTTTTGATTTATGATATAAGCGGAAATTGTGAGGAGATAATTGAAGAGATAAGGTTTTCATTTTTGTTATCTTCAATTTTTTTGACGTAAATTCCCATTTATTTTTTATCTCCCAGTCCAAGTTCAAGTCTGCTTTTGTCTCCCCCATTCGATTAAATTATTTGATTAAATTTAAAAATCAATAAATTGAGTACTTTAAAATAATTCTCCCGCGCTCTATATCCAAAAATGTTGGAAATTTCTACCATCATCTCCATCATTTCAATAGTAAATACATAAATATTTCACAATTTTAAATTAAATTAAAATTAAAATTTGTAACAGGTAATGGGGGTCATTTTATTGAGTGTGAGTAGTTACTATTTAAATGGGATTGTACAATTACAAAAAGATGCAAAATTTTATGAAGAACCTCAAAAATGGGGATTCAAGGGCTACTGTGAAATTCAGGAAGGGAAGACTGATTATTTTGACTACATTTGTGGCCTTGACAAAGTCTGGCTTGGTTGTGCTGTTGGGGGTCTTATTATGGGTCTTCTTCAAGCTATCCTTGGTACCCTTGATATTCTGGTAGGAGTTTCAAATCATTAATCATTTTTTATTATTTCATTTTGTATAATAAATTTGGGCATTGATATTTTATTGTTATTTTGATAGCTCAAATTGTCTCAAAAATGGTGGAAAATTTGGTGCGGTGTACAAACATTTTTGACAACAATAATTATAATTGTATTTTCAACCGCCATTAAAAAAAGTGCGGATAATCAAATTTTAGACTATTTTTTTGCCACAAGAAATATTCAAAAAAAGGCACAAATTTTTTTAGCTTTTTCAGGTCTCGATTTTCTCTTCATTTTAGTGGCTATTATTTATGTGGCTTTGTTCTCTAAAAAAAATAGTGCACATTTAAATCATTAATACTTTTTTGTTAATTAATTAAATTATACTTTATTTTCATTTAAAAATTTTAAGAATAAAAACAATATTTGTGAAAAAATCAAGTACTTGATGTCGTTGATGATTGGTTATGAGAAATAATTAGTTCTAAGAAGAATTTCAGAAAAGTAAAAAAGCAGTTTTGTAGAGCATACGACTTTGCGTATAGGTGAATTTTTTCAGAATATTAGGATGAACAGGGGACCCTGATCAAAGCGGTGACCTAAAACAAGTCATTTTGATCTCTGGAGGTCAAGCAAATGAGCAATGTGATATGACCGCAATACAAACTTTGATCAGGAGGTCAAGGAGAGTCTTTTTACCAAGTTTCAGAATTTTTGTACGAAAACCAAGTTGTTTGACCATAACGTACATATGGAGCACATATTGACTGCTGGAGGTCAAAGGAAGCCATCCAAAGGAAAAGTGAACCCTTTATTTGGTCAATATAGTCAATATCAATATCAATTTATCAGGTCAAAGGAGACAGTCGCTTTTAAGGTGTAATGACAACTATTGATCCTGGTCACTTGGGGCACCTCTCCACCAAATTTCAGCCAAAAATAACAGAAAGTATTTTGCTCTAAAAGCTGGCCATCTCCTGTGATTGTGATAATAAAATGGGACTTTAAAAAGGCTAAAAAAAGTTTAGCCTAAAAGAGACAAGATAAAATAACAAAACCACCAATGGCGCCGGCATATAATCCAAAATGGTGTCTCTGGTTCCTTGTTAATTATTATTTCGGAAGTTGAATTTGAAATATCGGATTTTATTGTTCCTTGCAATAATTTAGCTATAATTTTTGCACTGAATTCAATTGAAATTAATTTTTAATTGAATTAAAGATTCTAGAATATTAAATAAAGGAAATATAATTTAAATGATTAACTTTTGTACAAAAATAATTAAAACTGACCAATTAATTTTGACAACTTTTACTTGATTTTCTAATGTTAGAAATTCTTTTGTGATGGGAATTTGAGGTTGAAAAATGCATTTAAAAAATTCATCTTTTGTACGGTCAGATATTTATTAAATCAAATTACTAAAATATGAACAAAATTACTTTGAAGAAGTTATTTTTAAAATTAATATGCTTTTATTTTAATGTGAATTTATATTAATTTTGGAATTTGTAGAATTAAATGACTTGTAAGGGATTTTTCTACCCCATCTCACCCTATGGTGACGTCATTGAGCGTTTTGAGAAAATTGGAGGGAAAGAGACAGACTTTTTTTTGTCTGGAAGTTTTCCGATAAAATTTCATTTTCTGTGGTGTAAAAGTGGTCAAAATAAGAAAACAAGTCCATTTTCAGACGAAGGACATGCCGCCGAAAAAATCGGTATGTTGATTTTAATCTATCATTATATTTTACATGTAGATAATTGAGATTTAAAATTGAAATATTTTGTGTGTCGTACTCTGTGTGTTATTGTCTCTTTTCCAATTGTCTACATGTTTTGTGGATGCTAATATTTTGTCTTCTTGTTTTATATTTAGACAACGACGACCCAGTCGAAGAAATCGGTATGTTTTATTTACATCAATTAAATTAATGATGTACTTGAGGTGCAATGGTGGTTTTTTGTCATAATTTCGTAGTAATTTTGTATTTTTTATACATTTAGACGAGTTCAAAACCCAGAAAACCAAGACAAACGAAGCCTAAACAGGTATCCTTTGATTTAATTATGTTTTAATCTTGTTTAATATTGTGTGTAGAAAATATTTATATATATTTTTTTTGTATGATGATTACGTAGGCATCATCATCAACGACTCCTAAACAGCCCAAGAAACAACCAAAGGTAATTATTATGATTATTTGTTAATGAGTCATCATCATTAATAATGAAAATAAAAAAAGTAGATATTACTATGAATATCAAAGAGAGCTTATAGTTGTTAAATAATTATAATGGATATTACTTGTGTAAGTACAAAAAGGAATACAGAGTAGTATCTTTAATTGTGAAAATAATTTGTAAATTTTAGAAGGATGAAAAGATAAATGGGGTTCAAGATATAAGGAAGTTTGCATCTCCAACATCCAAATTTGTCATGCCAAGTATGCCTGATGATGACGCTCCATTGATTGTGTCTGTTGTCAAGAATGATGAGAAGGCTGCTGGATCCAGTAAGAAAAATCAGAGAAAGGCAGTACGTACAATATCATTTTACACTTTTTTATCATGCTCTAAAAGTTGATAAAGTTACCTATAAAATTACATTATATCATATATCATCAAGTTGTGTTTGTTTACAATATAAATTTTATAAAATATTTACAACAGGCACCAAAGAAACTGGAACCTAAATCATCCAAGGTCAAGAAAGGAGCTAAGAAACGGACCAAAAAACAAGCCAGTAGTGAAGAAGAAGACGAAGATGATGATGTTGTCGAAGAATTTACACCGACAAAGGCTAAGAAAGGAGCTAACAAACGGACTAAAAAGCCAGCCAGTAGTGAAGAAGATGATGATATTGCAGAATTCACGCCGATCAAGTCTAAATCAAATGGAGCCACAAAGGGGGCCAAGAAACGGACCAAAAAACAAGACAATGAAGATGACGATGATGTTGAAGAGTTCACACCGACCAAGGCTAAGAAAGGAGCTAACAAACGGACCAAAAAACAAGACAGTGAAGAAGAAAATGATGATGTTGTTGTAGAAGAATTCACCCCGACCAAGACTAAATCAAATGGGTCCAAAGAACCAGAAAGTGGTGATGATGATGAAATCCAGGAAGTCAAGAAGACCAAATTGGCTGAAGTAAATAAAAACGGCAAACCAGCAGCTAGTAGTGATGAAGATGACGTTGAAGATGTCAAAGAAGTT
Organism: Arrhopalites spinosus; assembly: GCA_034700945.1. Lineage (NCBI taxonomy): Eukaryota > Metazoa > Arthropoda > Collembola > Symphypleona > Arrhopalitidae > Arrhopalites > Arrhopalites spinosus. The sequence continues at coordinate 13,158 of JAQIVZ010002039.1, forward strand.
AAGAGCAAGTCGAAATCAAATGGGACAAATAAACGAACCAAAGTTCAAGATAATAGTGATGGTGAGGACTATGAGGAGAAAGAGGGGGAAAAGAAGAAGAAGAAAGCTACGAAACGCGTACGAGTAGATTGGAGTGATGATGAAGGATGATGATCGTTGAAATTTAATATCTAATAATAATGACACTCCGTGTAGATATTACACCGTTTTCATCATTTTTGGTAACTTTAATAATTGTAACAATTATTTACACTCAATTTTTATTATTAAACTAAATTTAATATCACAATATTGGATATTAACATTAATCATTTTTGTTTCTTGTGATTTATTATGACATGTCTTCCTTTTCTATTTTTTAGTACAGAGCTATACCTTAGGCCTTGTAACGCCTTATATTTAAAATACATTACAAATTTGACATTATTGAAAATTTTCTATTTACATAAACTATTTAAATACACATCCAACAAACAATTTTAAGAATTATTTTTATTCGGAAAACAAACAAAAATACTAGATTTAATAAAAATGAAACAACGTGAAAATTGAAAAAAAAATAAATGTAGAACAACCTTTTCTAGAAAGTTGACATGAGAAAGGCATGACGTGTCAAGGTTAGACGTAGAGATAATAGTCAGCCAAAAAAGTAATTTTTAACTGAATTTGATAGTCCCCACATTAAACAGGAACTGTCCTCCTCCCCATATTTTACGACTAAAATGTCAATTAAAATTTAGTCAGGGATGGAAAAAACTCTAAGGGACACTCTAGTTCCAAAACTCATAGACAAAACTATTTCAAATTGACATGTGCCAATTTCATTGGTGAATTCTTATTTTTACCAACAAACAACACTACCAATTTTGTAGGTACCCATTCGCCAAAATATTTTTAGTTGGTGAACATATTTAACAATTCTCTCAATAGTTAAATACACATGAGTTAATTCTCACATAACATTATCTGTACACTTGATAAAAAAAAAAACTTTACCAACAAATGTCAAACTTTTTGTTATTGCGTAGCCATGATTTACAAATATGAGTGATGACATTAGACTTTGACAAATTTAAATAATTTAATGAGACTAAAGGTCAGACTCATATGGAGTCATTTGTACAAAATAGCTTGCATCAAATCTTCCAAAAAAAACTACCCCTTTAGCAAAACAGTCACAATTTAATTATGTACACTAGTACACTAGTACATGTGGAAGGGCACCCCAACATTTATAAGGATTTCTATGGACGAGGGAGAGCTTAGAATTTTTCAAGGCCATCAAAAAAGGTCGTCCGGACTCGAGACCCTTGCCTTGATGGGAACAAGTGGATCAAATAAAGGAAAGGACTGGGAATTGGGGTCATTGGGTACAAAGTCCCAACGGAGATGATACTTGACACAAAGCTTCCCACTTTTGGGGTCCCTTGAAAGGGAGGCTGAGTGTACTCTACTGTTGCCTGGTAACCCCTCGTACCCAACGACCCGAACGTTAAGGCCTTCCTCCAAAATCTTTGCAAATTTGCTTTTCCCCTCCTCTCCCATGAATTAATTTTTGAAATGATGATCATTCATTTAACTCTCTTGTCAACTGTTACTCATGAAAAATTTAATTAATTTTATCAAGATATTTATTAGAAGTTTTAGTCCTCAAAACATGACCATGACCATTTTTTGATTAATCCACCATCAAAAGATTTATGAGGATGCCAAGTAAAAATTGTGTTGAATTTAGGGAAATTAAATATTAAAATACTTAATGGGAATTTTTACTAATCGTAAGTTTTATTGTCAAATGGAATACCAAATTATGTGAATAAATTAATTATAAAGTTACATTGGCATGCAATTTTTAAACACTGGCTCCTGAATGGCTCAAACCACGATAAAATATTAGAAGGTGGTATGCGAAGTCTCAATGAATATTTTCAAAAAAGTGGGGACTGGGAACCAGATCCCAGCTTTTTCACATTGAAAATACCAGAAGTGAGCGCGCTTGCCACCTATATTTTATATAAAGTCCCCCACAATAATTTTATTGTCTTTTCACTTTCAAAATGGACCTTATTTGTCCCACTATGACCTTTTTGCATTTCTAAAAATTTTAAGCACGCAACCGTCCCCAAAACTCCAAGTGGCTAAAATAATTTGTCATTAAAGGAAATTGCCAGTGTAAATTAAAATTTGTAAGTTGAGCTAACCTTGTCAAATGTTGACACAAGATAAAAAATCGGTGACCAATAAAATTGGCCTCGTTCATCAAATTCTCTTTCCTTCTCCCCCCTTTCCCCTCCACCCAAAAAATACGACTCACCTGTCAATTAGGCTTACAATTAGAGCGTTATCTATAAAATTTCCTGCTTTTTCTAATAATAATTTGCATACTCACCCTCACTCATCGGATTGAGAGTGACGCAGAGGGGAAAAATGAGTCCTAAATATTTTATTTTGATTCTGTTGATTGTTACAGGTAAATTAAAATTTGAGATTTAATTGTAAAAAAATTACCATTTATTTTTCTAATAGTTAAAAGTGCACAAGAAAAAAAACCGGATTTGTATTTGTACAGAATTTACAAATCAGGGACAAAAAGTGTGGTCACAATAGAGGGTGACCCTTTGGATATTAATTGTAATGTGACGTACATGGAGGAAGAACTGAGTCCAGAAATCCTTGAAAATACACCCATGACATTTTGTAAAGGTACTTCAATTAGTTTTGAATTTATTTTAGTTTTTAAATGTAATTTTAAGGTAGATGGAGAAATTTTACCCGATTTTTGGAGTGAGACAGAACAAGCATGGCCTCGTTTAAGGAAATGATACAGGGTGCCAATTTTTAAAAAAGGGCAATTTTAGCACAAAAAAGGGCAGCTTTTACAACAAAAAAGGCACTTAGAAAACTATGCGAGTTTGTTGATTAAGTTTATTTTAATTATGACCTAAATCAATTGGAAATCGACAAACAGGAATGAAATAAAGTTGTTTCATTGTTAGATGACTAAAGTATACATTTCGATGTGATACAATAATAATAATTATTATGTATATAATTTAATTAATCTGAAAAAAATTTATTAATGAAAGTTCGGTTTTCAAATTTGTCCATGTTGGGAAGAGTAATTCTTCGTTTCCTTTTCTCCAGGAAGTTGGCCACTATTGGTAGAGGGTCAAAATTGGCGGTTTCTACCCCATTGACGGAAACAAGTAAATTGTTGTGCATCGATTCAGATTTCAATGATGATCGTCCTGATGTTTTCACAATGTTGTAAAGAGACACGACTCTTTCAACCACCATGCTATGAGGGGATGCACAATTAATCGCTTGCACAATCTTAAATAGCTCAGGATACTTTGAAAAATTTGTTGAAATTCCTTCAAGTTTTTCTAACACCGGCAATGCTCCTTTCGCCTCTAATGAACATGCTTCATCATATCCAAGATCAGCATTAATGAGCTTGTATTTATGTACAAAGGGATGAAGGGCGGAAAACATTTCTGGGGCCGTTGTTGATTTGCTAACAGCTCCAACTTCTCCAAGAATGTCATTGTCTTTAAGTTGATCTTCTAAAAATGTCATTGCTGACTCAACAATTTCCATTCTAACAGACCGAAAGTCCCTCTTGAAAGGCACATACTTGTTACTTACATGTCGTTTTTCAATGTAAGTTGGAAACTTTGAATCCCCACAATTTGTTGGCAATTTATTTTGCTTCAAAAATTCTTCTTCAGCTCCATGTGGATAGGCAGAAGTAGTCATATTTTGAATTTTAATTAAAGCCTTGTTTTTCAAATGCTTTAATTCGGTCAAATGAAGCTTTTCAAGTTGAAGGGATTTTTGAAGATTTTGAAATATTTGCAAAATGTCAGCCAACAGACAAGTAAAGTGAATAAAATATTGATCCAGTTTCTTGGCAGTCTATCGACCCTAGGTCTTTTATGTTCTGAAAATATTTTTTACGGAACTCAAGGTTACTCAGGAATGATGTAACAAGTCTAAGTAGATTCTCAGCCATGCGTACTTCAAAGTATTTCGGAAATCGTCGTAATTTATTTGAAAAATGACTTGGTTTTCCTGAGTCATTCTACGAATAAATTAGACAAAAATTTTAGTAATCGATTATGGCACGTTACATGTTAAGTGGGCACTATAAATTTAAATTATTTCCAGATAATTCCTTTTAAATCAAACGGTATGAACATCAAATAATATTTACTTGGGTAATCTCGACGTCGGAATCCCCAGATGAATCAGAGTTAAGATCAGTTTCTGCCACTCGTCGTAGCTCCTTCCATCGGGACCTTGCAGAACGAAAATAACTTGCCACACTTTGAAGGTCAGATTGCCACCACTGGATTTCGGGAACACTTTTTTTCATTTTGTCGTACACGAGGTCCGCTCTAGTTTAACAATGAAACACGATTAATTCAAAACTTTCTAAATTATTTTAAAAGTACCTTATTATTTCAAACGAATCATCATATTCATTCAAGTATAATTTAAGTACCTATGACATGAGCACTATATAGTGATTAATTTTTTGTCCAACTCAGTTTCCAACAATACCCATAGCCCCTTTTTTCCAACTGTATTTGCTGGTTCACCATCTGTTGTAATTCCTGTGATTTTTGAACCAATATTTTTCAGTGGGCAGTGAAGTTTTTCAAATATTGAAATGGCAGCTTCCTTAAGACCGAGAGGTCCTATTTCATTTGGTTCATGAATTCCAAGAAATATTGTTTTAATATCTTGTCCAAATGCAAGTCGTCCTAATACATATTTTACATCTCTCGTTCCTCGATCTTGAGATCCGTCTACTTGGATTCCAATGGATGATCAAGATTTTAACATTTCCTCAATTTTTGTATTTTCAAACTCTCCAATCATAGTACAAACTTCGGCATACATATCCGGTGACAAATAATGGCATGCCTGTGGGGTTGGTTTGAATTTTTGAAATAGACCAGGGTCATCAAGAGTTGCATTTTGAAATCTGTCTATTTGACTTTCCGCATGAAGGGTGGAAAGGTGCCTGGATGGCCATGACCAGCCACTTATTGTCCCAATTTTCATATCATTGTACTCAGTCACGACAAGATGTACCAGGGTCTCAAATGTTGGAGTATTGATAGTTCGCAACAACTTTGCCCAAGGATGGTCCTGACTGACTTTGTCGTTCCATTTCTCTTGAAGTGCCTTGGACTTCATTGAATTTTGATGCATTTTTGACTCTGCATTGTCTACAAATCGATCCAAAAATCTTAGTTGAATTCCTGGTTTGAAAGCTAAGGGGCATCTTCCATTTTTTGAACTTGACATGACTTGAGAAGCAAAATTAGTACACAAAGAACAATATCCATAAGCTCTTTATCATTTGGCCTATTTTGCACAATCCAGGACAATTTTTGTAAAATAGAAGATCGTTCTAATTTGTATCCTTTGTACATTGTGATTCTACCTGTAAAATGTTTTAAAAAGTTTAAACGAACTTGATTTAGACTAGTGATTTAAACAAATTGTATAAAAGTAATATTACACATGAGTTGTGCATTTAAACAAAAAAAAATTGCAAGGGCAATAAGTTACTGTAATCTATTAGAATAAACAATCAAACCTTTTGCATTTATTTTTGGTGCAGACTCTCCCATATAAGAAATTTCATCCAAGTCCTCTTCATCACTTGATGCAATTGTACTGACTTGTGACCAACCGGAATTATTATCATTTTGATTGCTGGTGTGTGTCGTAGAGGATGATGGCTGAGTGACAATAACAATATCCAACTTGTTTTTTTGGGCATCATCTGAATACATTTTATTCATAAATTATTATCAATAAAATAATTTGAAAAGAATAATTATTTTTTGACTATTCATACAAATCACAGTTCATGAAAGTTTTAAACACATTGTAATTCGTCAAGAAATAATTCAGAAACATTTATTACCGGATTGAAATTCTGCTTCTGGAGTAGGTGGCAATGTGGAAATTAATTTTGATGTCGACGCAATTTCACATTCAACTCGTGGTTTTTTTTATAAAAAATTCTCCAATTGGCTGACAAATTTTGGCAGCTTTTTCTAACTGCTTTTTTGTGTAACTGTGTCCTCTCTGACGAGGGCATTTGTGTCTGTCAAAATACTGTCTAATCACATTAAAATAAATGTGAAACTCTTTAAAATTGTAAATTTTTTTTACTTTGCTTGTCTTAGAAGAAGAAAAAAATTCAAACTGATTTCATCGTGCCAAGAAAAAAAATCAAGGAATTCTCAAAACAAATTAAAACACAATACGTTGGCCTCAAGACAAAAATGTCCTATTTGCTATTCCTTGTATATAAAAAATAGGATATTTTGATTGAACGCCAGCGATTTATTTTTTTCATGACAATATTGATTTTGGTTCCTTTTCATGATGGGTTATTTTATGTTCATTGTTCTCAACCCTTTAAAACCTGACAAAAATCACTACGTGCCGGGCTGTAGGGCAACGTGCCACTCCGGGCACCTAGTTACCATGTTAAACGAGGCCCTGAGAACAAGTAAAAGATGATTAGAATGTGGAGGTCAGGTCAAGACATTATTTTGTTTTTAAGGACACCAATAAAACTTTTCATCGGGGGACTTATGGATTTTCCATGGAATTGAATGGGACGAATGGCTCTGTTGAATTTATGGCTCGTGTTAAAGATTTTGAAATAAATAATTAATTTAAATTAATTTTTCAATAATTTAATTAATTTTTGATACAGTTAAACCTTCTCCATTGTGGCCAGGAGTGACAGTTGGGGCGGAAGTTGTCTTGTTATTTATAATTCATTTTACTTATGAAAAAACAGGATATAAACATGAACTAGAGGAGAGTGATACAGAGAATGAGCGCGGGAAGCATGAATAAATTTTAAGTTTTGTAAATTATTATTAATTATTATTTACTTTTATTATTTAAAGTTCTAATAAATAAATAAAACGTTGACATGATTTGTATTTGATAAAATAACCTCAATTGACCTTTTTGAAATGAACTGTACAAAGATAATGACAAATTAAATAAATGATTAGTCATGTGAAGGTAAATATTGATTTAATCATCAATTTAAATTAAATAATTCATACATTGACTTTTAATTAAAATGATACTAAGAAACAGTATCAAAATTTGATATTTAATATCAAATTTTGTCTTTGTCCATGCCTAAAATTGATGGAATCATTTCATCATAAATTTTAATTAAAATTAATTAGCTATAAAAGCAAAACGAGATTAATTCACATATAAATTGAAAATTTTCATAAAAAAATGCGAAATTGGTCATAAAATTCTTTTTTATTAAAGCTAATTATCTTTGAATAATTAAATTTAATTACAGTTCCTATCTCATCTCAAATTCTACTACAGACAAAAAATTTGACAATTTCCTTGAATTGTCACACTCAAACTCCGAAGTTCGTGCTTGAGAATTTCATAGACAAAAAAACTTAGTTTTTTTTTGAAAAAAAAGAACAAGATTTTCATAATTTTTGAAAAGTACAAAATGTTGACAAAAAAACAATTACTATTAAACGAATGGGCCCTTCAATTCTGTTCATGGCTCAATCTGATTCCAGTTGAGTTCAATGTCCTGACCTGGCACATAAAAATAAAGCCAATTGAATGGAAAATAATTGTTTGGAAAACTGGTTACATGAGTTGTCTCCTCTACACTTTATTTGTCAACTGTCGATTTATTCAAGCCATCTTTTTTGTGTCAAAGGTCAACCAAATTCAACTCACAATCCATCTTCTATGGGTTCTCATGTACACAGGTATCCTTGTTTTTGGTCATGACCTTTTCCTTCTTTGTCCTTCCTCCAATGTCACCATCTTTAATGATCTCATCCTCACCGCCAACAATAATCGCGGTCAGTTTTATTTATTAAATTAAATAGCGCTGCAAATTCAAAATTTAACATTTTTTAAATTGTACAGTGGCATCCACATCGGACTTGGGTCAAAAATGGAGTAAATCAATTCAAGAACTTTTACTAATTTTTCTTCCAATTGCACTACTGGAATGTTACGTTCTCCTATTGGCTGTTTATTTGTATGACCCAACAGCCAATCAATTTCTCTATTCAATTCTCCCACTCTCCGCCAGAGGTCCTTGGACTCTTTTGTTATGTATTGGTTATGAGTCAATTGCCCTGTCGTTTTTAATTAGTATGGGATATTACTGTTATTTTATTCAACTTTATTTTCTGGAACTGTGCAACACTAGCCTTATTTTACAGCGAAAGAGTCTGGAGCGGTAATTTTTAAAATTGAGTCAATTTTAATTATTTTTTTCAATTTAATTTAATTGGGTGGGTTTTGGACTTTTGTGACAGGAAAAGGGGGACTGGGATGATTAATTGGAGGAGGATGATAACGTTGTGTGGATCATGTCGGAAGATACAATTAAAGACAGTTATCTTTAATAAAATATTTCATCGAATTACTTTCACACTTAAACTTCTTTGTATTACTATTGCCATAGCTAATTTTTGTTTCGCCATTTTGTTAATGGAAAGTCTTCCTCTTGTTGTTTTTATTTTATTGATTTTTATTTTCATTGTGGCTGCTGCTGTCTACATAATTATTTTTGACAAGGCCTTTCAGATCCCAGAGGAGATGAGTATTTTTAAAAAGGAAATATTAATTTGTAATCAAATTGTCATTAATTTAACGGAGAGAAAAATTTGTGAAATGATTTTACGGTCAATTCCTCATGTTGGAATTCGTGTGGGGAATTTTCATAATTTTGAGAGACAGTCAACTCTCAATTTTATGGATTTTGTTACGTCTAAAATTGCGGCTATTTTGATTGGGTTTCGTTGAAGATTTTTTTTTTCAAAGTGATTTTTTGTGATTTTTTGTGGAGTTTTTAAAAATTCATATGATGATGATTTGGGCTCTTTTGGTTGGGGACTGTCGCACATGCATCAAAATAATGAATTGTTTAGTTTCGAGAATAAAAAATAATTTGTGACTTATGTACTTAGGTCATATTATGACCTTGAAATTTATTTTTAGGGTTAAAAAATGTTAAGCAATCTCCTATAATTGCAAATAATTACAAATTACAAAATAACAACTTCACATTCCCATGCTACTGTACATTACTCATTCATGGGTTTAAATTTTACAATTAAAAACCATTTTAATTACTTTTTTGATTCAAATACTTCAAATGAAATGAAAAAAACAAGTCCGGACAAGTGGTCTCTTCTTAAATTCAAAACCGGATAACTCTCATTTCATCAGCACTTGCGGAAAACAGTTATCCAGATTTGCATTTAACATTAATTACCCTTAGCCGGATTTGCATTTAAGAAAAATTTCAGGAAAATTCGATTTTACAAGCAATCCCAGCGAGACGTAAAAGTTGCTCGGCCCTTTTTCAAGTTGTCCTTGTCATGGAAGGAAATTCGCCGGGCGAATTGAAATTAATTTTTTGTCTTTTTTTTAATTTTTAACTTTCTTTTCTTTTATTATTTTAATTGTGTTCAATGTCGTGGAATTGAAATATTACAATCAAATTAATCGAGCTATACACGTCGATTATTAAATTTAAAGACAAACGAAAGAGTTGAAGCTGTAAGGTTGACAAACGGAACTTGTCAGGTGAGGGGTCATACTGAATTTCATCGAAATTTTAAAGTATCTTTCACACAGTGTGAATCACACTCATTTTTAAAGTGAATGAGCAAACAAACAAACGGAAGACAATTTGTACAAGAGAGTCAAAAGTACAGTATTTAATTTACATAATAATTAATTTACATAACATACTTTCCTAAAGGTAAAAATAAATCGTTTCAACATTTTATAGGGAGGATTAAGTCTTTATTTTGTAAAAATTTCATGACCCAAAACTTGGGTCTTAAGCTCTTATTTCATATTTAACTTTCTTGTTTCAGAGCAGCAGTTAGAATTTAGACTTTAAATTTAAATGCTGTTCTAAATTAAAGTAACCATAACTATAATTACCTTTTTTTGTTAAATAGTACTAGACGACGACCCTCAGGATTTCAACAAAAGATTATTCTTATCAGCGATAAGTTATCACTTCAAGTCCCCCCATTTTTCCAAATAAATTCTACAAATAGAAAACCCATTTTTCAACAATTCCTCATTTCCGGCCCCACTCTTTCCCTGAAGACACGCTCAAATTAAATTCTCTTGGCTTCCATTTGAGTGAATAATTAATTAGTAAAAATTGTCACCTGGATCGATTCATTCAATCTTGTTTCAAAATATTACACAAATTGTAATTTCATGGGGTGTCGCGACAGTACAACTTCCCGACACTACAACTTGTGAAAATTACAACTTTTGGGAATTACAACTACCAAACATTGTAGTGTAGCCCTTTGGCTTAAAACGCAAATAATTTTTTTGCTGTGTTACAGGTAGGTACAGAACATTTTTTTCAAAAATAGAGGTGGGGAGATTCGGGTCATTGAATGCACGCCCAATCATTTTTTGCACTCTTCCCTAATTTGAATTTTGAGCGGGAAAATTTATAGAATTTTGAGGTGAGTAATAGGGGATGCGATTGATGGCCAAAAAATATTCTAAAAGGCGGGATAGAGTGTGAGTACGACCATGAGCCAAACTATGAATCATAGGCTACGATCCTATGTAAACAATGTAAGCTTTTAATTCTTTCAAGAATTTCAGAACCTGTAGCTCCCACTCCATATAAGGCTTAACGAGATAGTCCTTTTAAAACACATATAATAATTTTTATGACAACCTATATCATACATACATAAAAATTTTCATGAGGTACATGGGCCTTCCAAGAAGTTGGGCCTGCTTGAGCTATATCCTACATTAAGTATAGGACTTCTTGTTTTTTTGAAGAAATCTATTTTTGGTCAAGTCGTCGGACTGACCATTTGGGTCCTTGCAGTTAATGAAGGGGAAATATTTTTTATGCAGGAAAATTAATGGAAAATTTAGGCAAAAAAATACAAAGTCCAGGAAGATGTATTTGCGGACAATAAATACAAAATTCCAGCAAAAGAATATAGAATGCAGGAAAAAAGGTAGACGATTCAGGAAGATTTTGTACCGGAAATATAAACCAAAATTCCGGTAGAAAATACAAACAATCCAGGAAAAAGGGTAGACATTACAGAAATATTATTTTTTTTTTATAATTGGCGCATTAATTAATTAGACTCGCTAAAATAATAAATTAACAATACTAATAATTAATTATACTAAAACGCGCTCAAAAATATTATCGAACGTTCCGCGAGAAACTTTTAAGCGAAAATAAACAAAGTACAGGAAAACAACACAACACAAAAGTTCAATTATTTACAATTAAAATGCTAAAGTTTATTTGTATTGGAGTTAAAAACTGAAAATGAGAACATTAAAATTTAAAAAATGGTTGCAAAGGACGTTATGGCTTAAGGGCCCTTTTTCGGCCAAACGAAATTTGTTCGAATCAATTCGAAATTAGGTTTTTATGGTCAAT
>JAQIVZ010002040.1:0-24662 GCA_034700945.1 Arrhopalites spinosus
GTATACCCAACTTGAGTTGGGTATACATTTTTTTGTCAGACGTAAAAGCATACAAGTAAGTCCTCTATTACTCTATGTCTTCCCCCCAACTTGACATGTGCTACTCCCCGCCCCTCCCCCTCCAAAAAAAAGTGGCGGGAAAGTTTGAACTGGGACAATCTGCAAGTTGTTCTACCCATCATTCATTTATTCCAAAACTTGCCAACATGAGTCAAACATAGGAGGAAGAGGAAGTCAGGTTCATTTGCTTTTGCCCTGTAAAATTTAACTAGAGACAGAGACAGAACATGTTCATAAAATATTACGTCATTCAAGTATACTCCACATGAGTATTCACTTCATTCATGGCAGCCAAGACATTCAACTTCTTTCCTTCTCACACGTGCACAAGCAATGAACAAACTTGTGTCCATACATTAGCAGAACATGCCAAAAAAAGAACTCCCAAAAACAAAATTAACGACCATGGAATTTAATTTGCACAGCAACTTTATTCAAATTTTTCAACCAAGTAAATTTTTGCCTGTCGGCCTTTTGAGGGATATTTTTTTCGGCACTCATTTTACAATATTTTTTTAAGCTTATGGGATAAAAAGGAGACTGCGATTTAGTTTTGCGCAATTATAATATTGACACTAAATTTATTTTCACACATATCTACTCTCTTTACTTATATACTTTTTGTTTCATTTCTTCCAATTTTATAATCACCGAATCAAAAAAGAATGAATGATGAATGTACAAGAGACTTCAAAAATTGTGTGGACACATATATACGCAACACACAGACAGAAAAAAAATAATTAAAAATAATGCTACACAAAATTTTTTTTTCCACAAAAAGTATTTCATCTACAAACTATGGACTGTCATTTTACATTAAACACAAAACTTTTTTTTATGTTTCCTTTTATACACAATCATTTTCTCTATACTCATCAACATGTCTTCTTTTTTTCTTTAGTATAAGAATATAACATTATACTCATATACTCATCATCATAATAAAATACAGAGTTGATTTCTTTCACAATTGCTTTTTTGCACCTTTTTTTTAAAACAAGAGTTGTTTCTTGGGTTCCTTTTCATTCACTTGTACAAATACTGAATATTATACTATTATCAAATATTACAATAATAACTGACGGTTCAATCATTATTCCTTTTGGAAATCTTTTTTTAAAAAATAAAAGAGAAAAAAAGACAGAGAGAGAGGAACGTTTTTTCTAAACTTTGCTAAATATTGTAATCACAATTTCCGAAAAAAAAATCCAAATAAATTAATTAGGGCAACAGCTGTGAAATACAAAAAAAAGTTGTCATTATACATTACATATCCACAGCAGTTGTATCTGTCAATCCTAACGTATATGTATTGTATAATAATATATATATTATTATTTAAATGGTTGTATTTTATACGCTTGTAAAGTTTTACTCACTGCAATAATTAAGAGATAATAGATTGAGAGAGAGAGAGTCATACATTACTACAAATAAGTAACTAAAATATTTAAATTAAAATTACAATATTTAAAGCAATATTTAATTTACTTATTAATGTAATAATCATTGTATAGTTTTCTTCATACCTTGTACATTACATAATACTACAATTATGCAGTGAGAATAGGAGGACAAAACTTTTTTTTTTCTTGTTTCTTTTTTTGAGCGAGAAAAACAAAATATGGAACATTTTAATAAATAAATATACATCATTTTTCTTACGGTACGATTTCCCTTACATTAATTATTTTATCAAGTTTTTTTTTTGCAAATAATATAATTTAAGAAGCAAAAAAAAGACAAAAAAAAACTAAAACTAAACGTATGTTTTTTTTTCTTCCTTTCAAAATAAAATACACATTCTATAGTCATGTTTGTCTGAGCGTAAAATTAAAGGGGAAAATGTAGCCTTTGTTTTTTTTTGACATAATTAATCTCTTTTCTCTTCTACTTTCAAACATCATTTTCTTTCTTATGACTTTTTTTTGTAAATTCTTTTTTTTTTAAATCTTTTTTTATAGTATAAGCTATCAATAATAATTTTTATACCTTAATTATAATCATTTTAGCCCCTAAGAACACTCATGTTTGATGACGTCAACGTTGTTCATAAAGTTACAAGGTAAACTTGGATTAATTCTCTTTTGTGTCGCTTCCAGATGATTCTGTTTTCTGTTGAAGCTGTTTTTTCATCCAAATTTGTTTACCCGTTTCATGTCCAAAGCCTTTTATTATGTTAAAATAAATAAAATAATTCATTATTAATTATCAACAACTTGTCTAGCCATTTAGAAAGAGAGTGAGAGTGTGTTCAACTCTTACGAGTACACACACACTCATAATCGTAAATGTTTCTCCAATTTATTCATATATAAACAAACACTATAGAAAAAAATATTTACCTTCATCGTAATTTCCTTTGATTTTAAAGAGTTGCTTAAAGTGAGGGGTACAGTACAGAGTGCCTTTGTTTTGAGTGAATGTATCCATTCTATCAAAAGACAAAAAAGAAAATTAACCACCATCGTTCATAGCTATTCTTTCATGTAAAAGTCAAAACGTTATAAAAGAACGATATAAAATTTGACAGGATATTCAAGACCAAAGAATACAAAGAAAAAAAACTCCCAATGTCATTTTTCTAGTATCAATTCGTCATACTAAGAAGAGGCTAATGATTTATTTAATAATTGTAATTAATTGAAAACTCACCGTAGGATACATTTACATTGACTGCACCGAAAGCAAGTTTTGTGATAGATCTTTGAACCTATTTGAAAAAAGAATAAACAACAGAATAATTAAAACTCATAAATTCATTGACATTAAATATAGTCTCAATTATTAATTTTATACAAATTAAAAACACAATAAATTGAAATCATACCTGCTTCAATTTTTTCCATGGCATACACCTTCTTATTACACATTACACACTCTTCCATGGCTAGGCCGTTGCTATTCTGTAACTCCTGTCAAGTTGATCAAAAAAAATACCTCATTAAATTTTCAACTTTACTTTACTCAATTCTATTAATTTTTTAGTTTTCAATCGTCAATCCACACAAAAAAGTAACACTATTAATTTTCTTGTTCTTTTTTTCTATTAATATTAATAAAACACATGGAAAATCACACCACAAGCCACAACTCATAATTCAACTTCCGGAAACTCTCTTATTGTACATATTACATTTTATATCATTTGTTATACATCGTTGTAGTCTTACGAGTCAAAAATCAAACTATTTTTATATTGTCAAGTATTAAAGTACACACCTCCGTGCAGTTCGGTTCGCCAACAATTATAATATTTCATTGTTTAACTCTACTTCTATAACTTTTATTTTTTTCTAATTTTTTTAAACAAACTTAATTGACTTGTTAATCAAGCAAACATAAAACCCGTATCATTATTACACATACCAGAGACAAAGAGAGAATCTTGTATAGATTCACTCTCCAACATGATTAGTTAACCACACCAATTTAAAAGGGATTAGAATTGTTTAAATATTTTGCATTCAACAAGAGAGATCTCTCTTCACATGCCCTAATATTTTATAGCTTGAAGAATGTTTTTTGTTTTTCCTCTCATTCGATTCACAAATTCTCTCTCATACCCACAATACATTGTATACATATGTATAAATCAGTTATGAGAGAGGGAGAGTGGGCACAATAACAAAAAACAACCACAAAACATTATCAAAAGTTCTTTTTTATATATATTTCTATTAAAAGCTTTTCCCCCCAAAAAATTAAAAAATCCGTGAAGAATTCAACCAGTTAATTAATTGTTATACAAATTAACCCCGTGTTGAAAATTAGTAATTTTTTATTTTTTATAAAAAATAAAATACAGTCGACAGAATTTACTGGCAATTTTAGTTGTACTTATAGAAAGTAGTAGATAGGTAGGTAGTAGAACGGTTAGAAGCTAGTAGAAGAGCAGAGGAGAAGAGAAGAGAAAAAAAAACTTCAAGTGTAAAATCTCAAACCACAAATAACATGAGAGAAGAAGAATACTGAAAAAAAATTTCAAGCTTGCGAACCTTGAGGAAGTTTTGAGGATGTCGGCTCTGACTCGGTTCTCTCTCTCCTTTTCCCTCAAGCCTAACTTCTTTGTATATATACAGACTTTTACAAAAAGTATACAACTTCCAATTCGAAATTTTCGTGTCGTAATGTGAATTTGTGAAAAAAAAATATATAAAGTCCTTTGATGATTTGCCAACTGCGATAATACGCGACTTGATGAACAAGAAAAAACTCTCTCTCTCTCTCTAAGATATTTCAAATAGACAGCTATAAATAGCCTTTTACAATGGTCCTCAGCCAACCCTTTTCACACAACAACACAAACATACACAGGGACGGAGGCAGAGAGTTGGGAGAAGAAAAAAAACTATGCTGACATAAACTCCCGGGTTTTCATCTCTGGTTCTCTCTATTAGAAAAAGAGAGAAGTTGAGAACGACCCGCCTAATGTCTGTTTTAAACCCCTTTACTTTCTTGATACAACTAACCTCCAATTTCTTCATATACAAAAAAAATGAATGCCAGGGGAGGAAGACATATCCTGTACAATAAACCCCCTTCATTCCTCTCTCGCTCTCTAATTTATATACATCACCATAGTGTACTGATATACTGCTCATTTCTTTTTCAGTACAAGTTTAAACACGACAGCAAACATGATCCATGACCTCATCATCAAAAAAACTAAAAGACAAAAACATTACGCCACACACACTAACACACGGAGACAGCATTCACCTACATTAACTTGACGAGTTATAACTATTTCTTCATCCTTTATATTTTAAGAGCCAACATTTCTATAACTTTTATACATAACAAGTTGTCTATCTATATATATTGGAGAATCTTCAATGTGTTTACTTTTTTTTTAAACAAAAATGTTCAAGGCAGTTTCATGTCATGATCCGCCTCTTATAACGTAATGAAGTGAATCGAATTCCTCCATCCGATAAAAATCTCCACCCCCTCCATCATCATCATAAAAAAGGAACACACCATGCAAAATGATATACATAATCACCTCCCGGGATCTTATTGAAGAGACTATTTACTATCTTGTGTAATATATATAGATAATAAAAATTTAAAACCACAGCAAAAATTGTCGCAAAAATAACAACTTGGACAATATTCTTGGCTTTTCAACCATTTTTTTTCCTTCTTCCTCTTTATTCATCTCACTCTCCTCTCAGCTGAGTTCTAAATTGAAACAAACAAGGGGAGGGCTAAAAGACAAAGTTCACAATCTTGGCTTGAGTATTTAATTGAAATTTTGCAAAAATAAAAAAGAGATTGAGACTACTACAAAGTCTAAGGCATTGACAAAAATCTTATTTTACACCATTATTTATTTATCTATCAACTATGCAAAAAATCTACAAAATCTATACACACATGTTCTAGTCTTCTTTTTTTTCCTGAAAAAAAAGAAACGATATTTCAAATGTCAAACATGTCCTTTACAAAACCAAAGCTGTACTCATCAAATTCTCTCTTAAAAAAGAAGACGAGAAAAGAAACAAGAATTTACAAGTCTCCTTTTTCACTTCTTGACTTGAAAACAAATAATATAATGAATAACAAATTTCACCTTGAGGAAAGAATGTCTATTTCTTGTCTCTCCTATAGAATAGAATTTAGTACAGTACTTTACTCAAGTTTAACAGGACAAGAATGTTGTACATTTTTCAATTCGACATTTCTCTCAATTTAGTATGTCACAATTTAAGATAGAGTTAAACGAGTGCACGAGTCGTTTAAAGATTCTCTCTATAGATTAAAACTCTATCTACAAAAAGCCCGGTCCCCTACTTTTATAAAAAGTTGCAACGGAGAGAATGAAAACGAAGAGAGAAAAAAAAAGAAGAGAAGAGAATGTTGAGAAAAACTTGTAACATGTGAAGCTCATTAATTTCCGCGAAATAAAAACATTTGCACTTTTATGCCTAATGTAAATAAATGCAAGATACCGACGATAAAAATAAAAAATGTCATTAATAGGACATCTTTTTAGCTGTAATACACACACACATAAATGTTTTCAAGTCTCTAAACTGTCAAAACCTCTACTACCTTTATAATCTACAGATAATTTTAATTAAACTTAATGGAATACTTAATGTTGCCAGTTGGATGGAGAGAGAGAGAGAGAGAGAGCGCGAAACAACAACGACTATATATAGAACGACATTAGAATATTTTTCACCTCAAATAATTCTAAAAAACACTTGTGTGTCTGAAAAGTCTGTTTTAAATGACGAAAAAAGAAACCTTACCGAGAAGGAATGTAAAGCACCAAAAAAAATTTATTAAAAGAATCAATAATATTAAAGCAAAGTCAGTAAATCAATCACAAGGATCATGTAACAGTAATATACTTACTATATATAGCTAATTTGGCCAAATTACATCTTGGCGGAAGTGAGATAGAGAGTATCATAATGTCAATAATAGTGGTGAGACCCATTACTTTCAATTCATGACCTACCTAACTCAAAAAAAAAGATCAAGATGGTTCTTTTAAAAACTATTTGTTCCTTTTCAAATTTTACAGTATCCTTTTCTCATAACAAATCAAATATCTCTCAAAAAATTACTAAATTCGTCCCTACATGAATTTAATAACAAAATGTAATTAAATAAGATTATACCAAGTTCATATAACATAAAGAAACAAATAATATTAAATTTTGATGCCTACAACTGGACATGTGTAATTTTATTTAGTAATCACTAAACAAACTTTACTTTATATTTTGTAATAGTCAAAGTTGTAGAGATTTTTTAAATATTTTCGATTATTTATATAATTAAGACATTGAAACTGGCTGTAAAATAACTTTTGTAAACATATTGAAGAGGCATGTGCCTAAATCAATTAATGCTACTACTAATACTATATGAAGACATTGTAACTGTATACTTTTTCAGAACTCGATTTGATGATGAACAAAAAAAAATCATAAATGCTTATTTTCAAATGGCTACAAAAAAAACCACCAAAAAATATGTAATAGTAAATGACACACAAGTTATAACACTAGACATTACTATGTATACATTTTGTTTTATAATATTGTAAATTAGTACTTATTGTGTATTTTATGCAGCACCCACCCAGCCAGCACCAAAAAAATCGAGCCATCAACTCATAATCCTAATAATATCCCTTGTAGTAAATCTATATTTACTTACACTTAACAAGGTCATTATACATGGGACAATAAAATCATAAAAGATTTGTCATGTGTGCCCTTATTAATTTTTTTATACTCTTACTTAGTACACACTGCGTGTATTATTAACTAAATTTTTCTCAAAAGAAAAAAACAACAATGATTGCCAAATCACATCGAATACCGAACGTGTAGGAAAAGCTAACTGTATACTTTATGTAGTCGAGTCACAAAAAGGTAGGAATTAAGTAAGTATGGATAATGTGTGTGTGTATATAGAATTTACTTAATTGGCACAATGATATGTGATCGTCTTAGTTAAATAAATTTCCTTTACATACGTAGTAATAAATCATCAAGGTAGGATAAAGACTAAAGTCATGTAGATTATAATAGCAAGTCAAAACAAAGATGAAGAGAAATATATTCTCTTTCATTTGATTTTAAATATCGTGTAGAATATATCTAATAAGATTATTGTATGTATATAGCGTAGTTTTTGATTAATCGTCAAATTATATCCCACAACCTTCCCATCACCACAAGGCACAAGATTGAGAGCAATAATAATAATATCATATAATATAACGACAAAAAACAACTAAAGCCGAAGCGGAAACGAATATATCGTAATTGTGTACAATTCTTGATTTTTTTACATCTTAGTTACTTTCCATGAAATTTACTAAAAAAATCACCAAAATGAAGAAACCAAATTAAATTTATTTTTTTTCAAGATTAAAAGAGACTTTATAGAAAATAGGAAACGCAAAGTAACGGTAAATAAAATAATCAATTATTTCTTACCACAAATCGTTTGACCTGCAAGTAAAGAAAAATAATATTGGTTATTATAAGTAATTTGTACCAGTTGTTCATAGTCATGAGATCTCATGATTATGTCTTGAATATAATATAATATTCAAAATACTATTCATTGTGCTAGAACTGCTAGATAATTAATATTTGTACTGCTCTGACCTGCACTTCTTTTCTTGGTAATTTTTGTGGCTCAATTTGTGGTTGTTCAAACTTGGATCTTATGGATTTGCAAACGTCAGCCTATACAACATTGTCAAAATTCAACATTAATATAAACCCAAGTACATGTATAAAAGTCATAAAAACTGTAAGAAAGGAGTAAACAGGGTACTAATATAAAGTACAGGAATTTAAAGAATGTTGACTTATTATTTTAAAGATTGGAATCATATTTAATTTAATCAAATGACTCCATCAAATGTAAATAAAATATATTATAGTTATAAAGTATTAAGTACAAACAAAAACTTTGACAAGCGTCAAAATCAAGATAAATTTTAGACAAATGTCAAACTTACAATAGAGCTTCCGCCGTTCAAATCCTCTTGCAGCCTCGACTCTCTTTGGTTCCTTGAATTTTCTTCAATTTCCCATTTCTCAAATTTTGCTCTTAGGCTTTTGGCACGGGCAAGTGACTATGTACACATTTTTTCCAAATTTATTTACACATTTCTCAAAATTATTTTTTGAAAACTTGTCAAATTTCTATTAATGCACAAACAAGAAACTACTCTATGGCTTTGATATTTTTTTTTGCTTTGGCTCTCTTTTCTACGGTGAGTATACTTTTGATCCAAAATCATAACTACTGATACATAGTGTCGAGTGCAAAAATAATGTGTGTTTATAAATTCTAATCAAATTTATACAAGAAAAAAAACAGATTAAATAAGAAAATATTTAAAGTTTAACAAGTTCATCAGGTCAAAAATATGGACTCTGTTCATCTGAGACCAGGTGACAATTCTTATGTTATGCTGAAAACAGATGTAATCGGAGAAACTTACATTGTAAACTAAAATTTTAATTTTTAAACCTACTAATTTTCTATCAGGAAGAGATATTTTTTTAAAAAAGCCCAAAAGACACTCGTCGCATGCAGTCTCAGTACATGTGTCAAATTGACGACCCTCAATGAAAATTTCTATATTAATAAAGCAAAAAGATTTGTATTGTCACTTACCCCAACTTCTTTCAAAAACAATGAATCCTCATTATTCATGTCTCCTCCATTCTCATTATCTTCCTCTTCACTTTCATATTCGGAACTTTCCTCCTCTTCCTCGGAACTGTCCTTTCTCTCCAATCGAGTTTCTCTCGGAGGTGTGAATTGTTTAAGTGGACGTCGGACTTGTCGATCAGCCTCATCAGTACCAGCCGTTTCTTCTAGTCTTTTAAAAACTGAGAGCATTTTAGAGGCAGTTCGAGCCACTGGAATCTTTGTCTCTGCATCATCACCAGAACGAATCACGTTTGGATCTCGATAAATTTCCCTTTCTGGAGAGTCCATCTATTTTTATAAATTTTTGTACAGACAAAAAAAGCCACATGTAAAAAGCTCAATTTTTGAAAATACAATATTGACAATTTTCACACAATCATAGACACATTGATAAATTGTATATAAATATTAAAAAGTTAACCGTTTTAGCACACACACACATATTTCATAACAATATAACATGCACTACTATGTACTATTCTGTAATATCTTTGCTCTTATTTACCCATAAACAAAAAAAAACATAAATATTTATATACACATTTCAAATCTCTCTACAGGCAAACACAAAGGCGACATAGCTTATATCACTCTCATGCATTAATTATTTAGCAAGTGGTAGATAGTATTAATTGTAGAGGTGTAATGTAAGTTGGCATCACAATATAATATTTCCTTCAACATGCCCTACACAAACTGATTCACTAGTACAATTTTAGTATTTACTCAAGATTTTTGCAATTTCCAAACAATAAATATAACTATCATCAATTGATCGTTACTGTTCAAAGTTTCAGCAACTGTCATTTATTACATATGGGTTAATCGTTTGTTAGTCACAACTCACAAGTGTTCAAAAACGTACAGTTTGTCCTTGAACCTTGACTTCATTACTAGTTTTGTCGTCAGCTAACATTTTTTAAACCAAACATGTCATAATAAAATTGTTGACAATATTTATAGAATTCAAAATATTTTTGTCAATATGCCATAAGCAGGAAGAGACACTGTCTTGTTGACAGTTTTCTCTCACAGACAAACTATAAAGTACTAATAGTTTAGTATTATGTGATTAATACATGTAAATGCATGGTTTGAGTTTAAAATTTATGAGGAATTTTAGAGTTTTAGAGGACAAGAGAAAAAAGAAGAAATAAAAATCAAGATCTGTGACTATCAAGTTGGTTATGAAATTGTTATATAAAAAACATCTCGCGTATTAATAGAAAAACAACAAACTATACAGTCTCAAACTATTTCTTTCTATAAAACAGAAAAATAATGAACACACAAAATTTGATCAAGAAGAAAATCTACCTTAACTTGACCATCCCTAGGCGGGGTAATTCTAAAAACTTTTTTAGGTGCCTGCTGATTCTCTTTGAAAGTCTCAAAGAACCTAAATTTACTCCCAACATCCTCAGATCGAAATTGATCTTGAATGACATCAGAGCTCTTGACAATTTCACCACTTTGGTCATCATTTACACCAATGATACCATTAGGATTCTTGAAACAAATCTATTACCAATATCCATCACATTCCCCATTATAATTATTTTATTACCTCGTTCTAAAATAAACATCCGGTATTATGTATATGGCACGCAAGTATTATATTATGAGGGTATAAAAATATAATGGGGAAAAGTCATAACAACTATATTACATGACTAACCTTTTTTGGATTGTTAGCAGTCGAATTATTAAGCTGTCCACCAGAAGCGACTTGTTTGTCAAGATTTTGAAATAGATTCCTTGACGTTTTAGCCACGCCACTCTCAAAGACTTCCCGATCACGGTCAATAGCGGATTCCCTTCCATTCACTTCCCCGTCTTCTGGTTTTAGATTTGACTATAATAAGAATAGGAAAAATAATTACATAAACTTGAGCAGTAGTCATTCTTGAGAGCATTGATGGCTTTTCATCAAAAATAATTAATTACACAGTAGAAATAACATTTTTTCATACCATATTCTCAAACATTTCTTTTATATTCCGTTTGCCCTTCAAATCTAATTCCTCCAGGTCTAAAGTCTTTTTAGTATCATCCACATTAGACTCGACAGCCTTTTCATACATCTCCTTCAGCTGGCTATTCTTACCAAGGCAAAGTCTAGTTCGAAATTTGGCCTAGAAAAAACCCAGAAAAGTGTAATTTATTTCATTCATTGATTGCAATATTCATTTTCTATACATTTATCATCAATTTTAATATGTATCATTTTATTTATAACAAACTAACCATTTCTTCTTGTCGATGTTTATGTAGCTCCTCCTTTTTGCTGTTTATTCCAGATTCCCATTTACTCTTGACGGCATCTAAATTGATATTTATTTCTTCCAAGTACTAAAATTTGAAGAAAAATAAATGACAATATTATAACATAAACATCTTACAATGTGTCATATGAACTTGTATAAAATAAATTTATCGTGTAGTTTACGACAATCAATTTTTTTATTGTTAATACAAAATTGGCTTGAATTGACAAGATAGATACCTTTGGTGTGGAAATCTCATCTTCATCGTCACTGACGACAGTAGGCACACCACCATTCAAATCACTGTCAGAAACTCCAACTCCCGACTCCATTCCACCTTCGTATTTGGCAAGTTTTTGCAACACAGACGTACTTCTTCTGACGACAATTGGCTCTCTCTTTTCTTTACTTGCTGCTTCACTATCCTTAAAATGCTCAAATAATTCAAATTTTGATTTCACATCAACACTCAGATCTTCGAGGTCCGCTGTAGACGGTTGAATAGTAGCTATCAAAACCAATAAAAAAGGACACAAATCATTAATAATTATGTCACTCTCCAAAAATTTATACTATTCAATATTACATAGTTTACTATCTGTACACACACACACTCCAGCCACCCCTACCTTACTAACAAGGAATAAAATTTAATACTCTGACTAAAAATGGGCAGCAAATGCCTTCAGTAAAAATATGTATAGGCGTAAATAATATGGAGTCTCAAATTGACGATTCCTATGTATCGTGTATGCACTCACTACATTAGTACATCCAAGTACATACTCAAAAAAAATTAATTTATATGTATATCAAATTATTTTATTAATACTGTCAGTGTTAAGTTTTAATGAGCTATTTTATGATTCAATGACTCATTGGTGCCTTCACAATCCTTTTCATGTCCCTATTTTGTCATCCTCATTGCAATTCATTCTCTTGTTAACTGCCGTTCACTCACACTATCCCAACCATTATTATATATTACGTCTACTAGTTGTACTTTACAATTGCCACACATTCAATATTTACTAAATATGGCACATATACTTTTTGTATACTCTCTACATTATTCCTCAATTTCAAATATTTTCTAGTGTCATTCAATATAATATGTACAAAACTATAATACAGCCAACATTGTTACAGTTTTATTATTACCAGTACCATAGTTGGCGTCATGTTATACATTTTATTATTAAATTTTTTTCTGTCATAACTTAACAATTGAGAAATTTTGCCCTCTTTTCTAAAATCTCAAATTCAGTTCTATTGTCACAATCTCAATAAATGTTATTTATGTAGTGATGATGCACATACCAGGTAAAAATATTTAAAAGTTGTGAATTTAATTATAATTTTAATTACCTTTTCTCTACAACGATCTGTCATAAAACTTAATTGTAAATTTGTACTCAGAATGAACAAGATGAGAGAAATTTCCGGATAATATAAAACACAAATCAGTCACTGTCACAATTTCAAAAAAAGAGCACTCAAACCAATCTCGCACTTGTAAACTACTAATAATTTTTAAAAATAGTTTTAAAATTTAAATCCTATTTTGAATTAATGATTCAAACTAGTTTAACTATCATAGACTATATTAATTGACAAATTTTATTAGCGATTCAACTGTACAAAAAAAGCTATTGAAATGCTACTAATGAAGTAATTTACTAGCTATTAATGACACTCTGAATTGAATGGTAAGTACATGCCTCAATTTTTAAGACTGAGGTTGTCTGTCAACGACAATGAAAGTAACATTTAAATAAATTTCCAATGCAATGGAAATGATAAAAATACATCATCAAAAGCCATGTGTATTAAATGTACTTTGGTTCCTTCAGCCTGACTATAGAGAGGAGAAAAATATTATCAATATATATTTTTTTCTTATCTCTTCCTCTTTCTTTTCTCTTATGCACATACACGCATAAGTACTCTCTCTCTTTTTGACTACATAATAATAATAATAAATAGCAATCGTCAGTAGCAAATTGACCATGTAAGTTCACTTATAGAACTGACGTGACGATCCTCTCATTCTTCTTTTTTTTCTGCAGAGTACAGTAAAATAGCACACACATTATAGGGATGACTAATCGCTAGTTTAATAACTATTTACTAACAAGAAAAGAAGCATAAGGACAAATTCTTAAAAAGAAAAAATCATTATGTTAATAACATTACATACTTAAAAAGGTAAGTCCGTGAAATATTGAATCATTTTTCTCGTCAATTCGTCAATGTGTGTATATGTACAATGTATATACAATGATAATTTGAATACTACTTCACCAACAGCATATATTTATTACAGACAGTTTCTAATAACATTCTTTAAAATATGTATACTATTAAATACTCACTGAAAATTTAACTATGCATACTGCAGACCAAAGAATAGCCAATAAAACTTATTTTTATTTTTATCCTCTCTTTTACATAAAGTGTATACTTGCAAGTTTTACAAGATTAGTTTAAGTTTCAACTTTCTTTCACACATGGATTTTTTTCCTAAATTTTATGACACACCCCCTTCCCATAATGTAAAAAATGCATACGACCCCTCTACACACTACAATATATCATGATCCCTTTCACAACTAAAAACAAATAAAATTTAAAAAAAGTAAGACTAAACTATTTAAAAAATATTGTGCTGACCGACGGAAGATGTGAGAGTAGTTAGATTATTAGTGTATACAAAAAAACATGTGAACTGACATTGATGACTATGGTATTTTTAAATGTCAATAATTTGCATGAATGCAAATATATGTGCATAAATAATTTTTATGCAGCTCTCATTCAAACACCCGTGACAATATGAAACAGCAAAAATGCTTCAACTGTCCTATTGTTATTCCTTATAATATTTTCTGATTCATGTAAAGGTAAAGGTCATATGAATATTTTACCTCTGAGTTAATATGTAATACCTGTCGTCACAATGACAAAATGAATGGAAAAGTGTTATCACTCTATAGAAAAGGAGACTGTAAATAGTAGAATACAATAAAAAGAATGGCATACCTCTCACAACATCCGGAGGAAGTTCGACCGGCTGGTTTTCCCTGAAAAAGAAAGAGAATCATAAAATCGACCATCTTAGAAACTAATTACTGTAAATAAAAAAAACACATCATCAATGGGATTGTAACTCAAAGTTCTACTCATTTTCCAAGTTTTTTTTTCTCTCTTTTTCTAGTTTACATTACACTACCTTATAATGAGTTCTGGTCTTTTCTTAAGCCGCTTTAAAATGGCTTCCTCTGGAGATTCAAAGACAGCTTTGGGTTGAAATAACTCCTTGAAATGGGGCTTACAGTACAATTTCCCTCCATTAGACTCATAGGAATCCACGCTGAAAACATAATAACAAGTCAAGCATAAATTGTCAATTTTAAATAAATAACATACATTACTTATTGGCATTCTCTTTCTACTCATGTAATGACATCATAAACTTGTACACTCTGTACTCTGTGCATGTACATTTTTGCTTCCTGGAATTTTCCATATATCCCGTATACACAAACATACTTTTCTTTTGATAATAACACGAGACTATCTCACTTTTCATAATATATACAGTATACACCTTTTGAGAGGAGTTCAACGCTCAGCACCGACTTTGCATGTATGTCATTCATACACAAATGACACCATCTCCCTATCCCAATAACCCTTATGACTAATACCAGTCTCTCTCTCTTCGTAGTAAAATGGCAAAATAGAGAGGAAAGCTACTTTGACTTCCCCAGAATTGATATTGGCTTTTCGCCAATGTTAACAACGCCAATGCAAAAAGAAGAAGGCAAAAAAGTTTTCTACGACTTTTTTCCCCTTTACAACAGCAGCTTTTCAATATTTATGCCCTATTTCCAATTTCTTATATGTATGGCATCCCACCATCTCCTATCTTGTACAGTGTACACTATAGCTATAATATTATTTGGATGTTCCGTATGATTCCTTGTTTAAATGTATTTTTTTCCCTTCTTGTCTTTCTTCTTCTTCCTCTCTCTTCCTATGTGTACATCACACAATATTTTGTACAGTCTAGTGCCAACACTTTAACTTCTTCCTCAACTCATGTACATAAAGTTGAAAATCTAATGCCGGAACTTTTGTTCGGCAAATGATGATCGTGAAATATGAGAACTTTTGAGGAATTTTCCACTCGTTTAAAAGCACACACACACACCCACTACTGTACAAAAACTAATAAATGGGCAGTAACATTAACCTATTCATTGGTTTCTATGATGATTGTGACAAGGAGCAGCTCCAACGGATCAACTTCAACTTATATAAACTACAATGGGAAGTGAGCTCTCAAAAAAAGGTTTTGACGAATTGCCCGGCTCCAAATTTTTTTTAAAAAAAGAATAGAGTCAAATGACACTACATAATACTACATAGGATAAGACAGATTGTTCACAGTTTTACCTACATTCATTTTCTCAGTCTTCAATTATATATCACAATATATCACAAACATACCACATTCTTTTCACCTAGCTTCTCTTATTCTTGTACAAAATATTATATTCTTTATCCCTATAAGCTGTCCATGTTGTTGTTTGATACGATCGTGACAGCTAAATCCTTATATTTTATACAGCTGTGAAGAATGCAAGCAATAAGGAGAGAAGCAGGAATGTGAGAGGGAGAGTCAAGACATTATGGTCGTAAAAAGAACGAATGGCCAAATGACCGCTTCCGGCATATACACTATCCCTCTCCCTCTCTCTCTTAACTACAATCTTATTATCTGTATTCTCTAATTTATTTAATTAACCTGTTCAGTGTAATCCGTCATGATATAGAGCTTTGATGTTTGTTTGTAAGATAGGAAGAGAGGAGAGTAGAACAGAGTAAATAAATTGTCTGCATAATTTATTAATTTTTTTTGTACATGAAAAAAAATGAAAAAGAATAATTGAAATCTACAAAAAGATTAAATACATATTTAAAAAAGTATTGTTAAAAAAGAAAACCCGCGTGCATGGAAGTGAACTAAAATGGATCAAGATTATGAAAAAAAATAATACGTTGCACGTACCGTAGGTAGTAACGGAAATAACAGGGGAAGAAGGATAAACAATAAGAAACTGCTATCATCTAAACTTGTAGAAAACTGATTTTAATCTTCTCTTTTTACATATAACAGGTGTTGTAGATGAACATATGAAGACAAGTTGTATTTGTACATGTCTCTGCTTTATTTATTTTCATGTAGTTTAAAACATGAGAAATGCTGTACTAACTAATAATTGAGTCCCTCTCAGATTAATAACTTTCTTTCTGATTTTTGTCAATCAAGTACACTTTTATAAATACAAATTAATTTAATTTAACATCGACGTACCTTAAAATCACGTTACAAACAGAGCAACGGACACAAGTTTTATGAAGAATTCGTCCACCTTTAAAAATTAACAAGAGCAATTTTTTTAATATAAATTGTAGTGCTTGGATTTTAAAATACTCAAAAGGAACAGGCTTGGACAGAAAGCATTTTTTCTTTTTACATATAATTGATAAAAAAAGTATGAACCAATAAAATTTACAAGTCTCATATGAGTCTTATACAAACCTGCTTCAAATTTCTCCATTGCATACACACGTTTATGACAGAATGCACATTCCATAGCAAGTCCATTAGTATTTTGTAGCTCCTATTTGAAATAAAATCAGAGTACATTATAAATTAGTAACAAAAAAAAATCTCTCAAGTACTTGTCTCAAACGTATGTCCCTTGTCATCTTTAAAAGATAACATGAGAAATATGTATTCTCAACGAGTTTAAATCAACCTTTAAGTATTTTCCATGTTACAGAAATGTGTACGCTTTGTTGTTTTTACTTTCTGACACATGTGAGGAAAAACTAAACTGAGAACTTACATTTTTGGCATTTGCAGTATCCCGTTCTGCACTTTCACGATTGTTGGTTGCACCACCCTCAAATTTACTAAAACTTGATTTCTGAGTGAGGAAAAAGTTGGAAAAACAATACTGTTACAATTATGTATCACAATTTTTCTACCAATAGTTTTAGCACAAATGTAAAGTTATTAGTTATTAAATTATTTAAGTTGTATTTCGACGCAAGTTAGTAGGAATTTTAGTTAGACCACTTACAATTGAACCAAAGTCAATAGTATAGTCCAGATTAGTAAAGCTCTTCTATAGATACAAGCACAAAATCAAGAGAAATTGTTAGTTAGTTCTAGGGTATTAGTTAATTTCATAGCAAATAATTATATTTAACAATTAAATGAACAAAAAACCCGACACCATAATATGTAATAATCCAGTATTTTTTCTTGAATTATGACACTATTAATTTAGTAGATTATTTATAAACTATTTTAATCAAAGTATCATCTACATACAAAAGAATTATTAAGTAGCTTATAAAGATAAAAATAGCAAATGTATAACTTTAGAGCAATATTATCCAATGGTAGTGAAGCTATACATTAGTCAAAATATTAAGAGTTATACCGGTCTTTCAACCAAATGGAACGTGAATTCATCTTCGTTATGATGATTTGAATGAGAGTTGGTAGTCAGGTCGCAAAAAGACCGTCGTAGGTTAGCAACCGAAACTTTTTCGAAGACTCTCTTTTCGGAGGCTCTCAATTCACAGGGCTTGACGGAACTATCAGTCCGTTCACACACTTCATATTTACTCGCCAAGTTTTTCATCTTAACATCTAGCACCTCAATCTGATAAAACCATGCAATTGTTAGACCACACAACACAAAAATC
The DNA here is from genome assembly GCA_034700945.1 of Arrhopalites spinosus. Taxonomy (NCBI): domain Eukaryota; kingdom Metazoa; phylum Arthropoda; class Collembola; order Symphypleona; family Arrhopalitidae; genus Arrhopalites; species Arrhopalites spinosus. The sequence continues at coordinate 18,330 of JAQIVZ010002040.1, forward strand.
TTCAACTCAAAAACGATTACAAGGCATGCATCACAAATAAACACACAGTAAAATTAATAATTAATCTAAACGTGAAAAACTGATTATTATATAAATCTCTTGTCCTTTATGAATTCATATTATGTGGACAAAGAAAACTGAAAGTTTAAGATTTAAAAAAAAATCAGCACTTACCACAGAGAAGCTTTCCGTCTTTTTCACCTTCTTCTTTTTCTTCCGCTCCTTCTACAAATATATATTCAGTCTCAGTCATTCCAAATTAAATTCGTTGAAAAATGATATTACCAAATATACAAGAAGATAACAACTATTTACTAGACGTTGGTTAATTAATTTCAATTTCACTTCCACAATAAACAAACACGGGTTTAGAATGAAACAACAACAAAAAACGAATATTTTTATAAGCCTTCCTTTGGCTTTGAAAACAACTGACACTTGGATAAACAATGAGCAGATTTGGACTGGATAAATAGGATTTTTAAAAAGAATGATGTAGGTAGAGTAATATTAGTTGTGCTTTGAAAGGAATGGAAAGAAAATGAAAATTTTGGGAATTAATCAATCAACATCAAAAAATATTAAAAAAACATAAAAAAAGCAAGCAAACATGATTAAAAACACACGTTAATTGTAAGTGAGTCGTCGTCCTCATCTTCGTCATCTCCTCCTTCGTCATGATTCTCATTTTGGCCATCGGAAGAGTCCTCCACAGAAGACTTATTACTAGAATTACTAGATGAAATTTCATGCGACTGACTATCCACATCGATACTAAGGACCAATGAGGGTGGTTGAGACAATGGAGCCAGACCAGAAATTAAATCGGGATGAACGATGATATTACTAATATTATTACTATTGTTGTTATTATTATTCCCAACTAAATTGTTACTGTCAGGGACATCATCACTCAAAGAGTAACTCTCACTGTTCAAAAGCTGTTCATTTTTAATCATGTTAGAGAAATACAATTCATTCTCGCAATTAGTCACACCATCATCAGTCACCTTTAAGTCATCCTCTGTCGTCAACTGTTCGGCTTCATTTCTTTGACTTTTTTGGTTGTCTAATTGTTGTTTTTGAGCTATAGCTGACTGTTGTTGTTGAATAAAAGATTTTTGTTGATTCTGAATTTGTTTCTGTGTAAACGATTGCTGTTGCTGTTGTTGTTGTTGAGACTGATTCTGAACTTGGGATTGCATTTGTTGACTTTGGTTGTTAGAATTGACAGTCACTGACTCTTGCTTTTGTTTCTGTTTCAATTGAATATTACTCGTGGAAATGACAACAGTGGAGGATTGTTGTGATGATTGTTGAATTGACTCTTGCCTTGTTGTGGATGATGTCTTACGACTAACAACTTCACGAGTATCCGCCATGTCTTCCTTGCCTGTAAGTAAAGTAATCAAAATAATTATTATTAACAATTTCCGGCAGTTTTCAACAAACTTTCAAATTTATTCCATATATCCCACACTGTCAAGATTAATCCTTCTACTTAAATACAAGACCATAAATAAATTCCGCAGTACTTTTAATAGTAACTGTCCTACTGAATACACTCCCTCATACCCCCAGTTATAATAGATCCAACACATTTAAATGTCTAAAAATATACAATTGTTAAATCCCAACAATGACTCACTGGAATTCACTGCCATTTAAACATTTACAATGAAAATACAAACTAGAATTGTTATTATTATTATAATCAATAGACCAACCTTCAGATATTTTACACTGAGGTGAGATTAGAGAAAAACTTGAAGACACATTTAAATACATAATAAGACGAAGAAGAGAAAAAATCTCTTGGTAGAATTCGTCTCAAATTAATACTACAACTAACAACTACTGCTAATGCAAAGTAATTGACCTTAATTCCTAGTGCTCAACTCTGCGTATTCATACATATAACATAACATATATATCACGATCGAACTCTTTAAAGTTTTGAACACAAAACTTTAGCCATGCCACTGCATCTTTAAGCTTCTTTAAAACCGGCAAACTAATATTCTATTTATTATTATTCTACAGAGATATGGGGGCCACTGAAAACAATATATTTCCCTTCTGTTTTGTTGTTTGTCTTTAAGCCTGTCCTGAACTTGATACACTTAAGGCAATGGCCATGTACACAGTGTGTACAACTCACATGTTGGATATTGATAAATAATATCGATCTCCTTCTTACCTGTTGATCCTCCCAAGGTAAAAAAAGCGTGTAATTTAATCACTGACTCTTCTCTTGTTTCACCTTCAACCACACACCAGCACCGTTATAGATACTTTTATTATCTAATATCAAACCAGGACAAATGAATCACAGGCTCAAAAAATAAGACGACCTGCTCAACTCTGTCGCATCAACTTTCGAACAAATCTTGTTCTCGTCTTGATAAAAATAGTTTTAAAATAAAACTTGTCGTCACTCCTGTAAATATCCCAAAAAAATAGAAATCTCAAAAAATGTGAATCATGAGTCACATTTCCAAAAAAAAAAAATGAAAAAACTCTCCTTTCAAAAACTACCTAATCTGCCGGTTTTTTAATCACTCAATGGTTGCAAGAGACTAATCATAATTAACCCAAAATAATTATTTCCCTTCACAGTAGTTATTTAAGCAGTTACACACAAATATACTTAAAAATACAACAAAATTGACTCGACTTACTTTAATCTCTGTGTTTAAATATGATTTTACAAACAAAACGAGCACGTTACAACAAGTTGAAGAGAATTGTTGGAAGAGAAAAGAAAATTTTCAATTTCAAGACAAGAAACAAAATATAGTGTTTCAAACATAAACACCAACTACTAAAAAGTATGTTACAGGTTGAGCTGAAAATCTTTTTAACTCTTTCTTCGTCATCCTCCTCTTTATAAGACTTGTTCTTGTTTTGGGCCTTGTTTTGTACATGTAGAGTTATATGTGTTACTTAATATAATATAGGAATCTCCGAAGAGGGAGGTTGATCTCCGGAGTATTACAGTTAAAACTATACTTATACTCAAAAACTGTGTACCAAAGCCAACGTCCTATGGTTTAAACTGTGATTGTGAACTGGAGGAATTTACTCTTGGCTCTTGTACTTGTTCAAGAAAGGCATCTTTGTATAGTCAAGAAAAGTACGTATGTTACGTATAACAAAATTCGGGACCTATATCCATCCGTTTCCTCCTCCTCTTCAGTTATTTTTGGTACAAATCTTTTTGACTCTCACTCTACATTTTTTTTACATGTATAATCTATTCTAAATCTATATAATAATATAACGTTACTTTACTCTTTTTAAACTTACGTTTTTTTCTCTTATCCTCCTCCAGGTTTCTACCTCCTCCTCCTCCTCTACGTCTTATTCTTCGTTGTTCACGCTGCTGTTGATGTTCCACTCTTATACTTTCGTATCACATCCACAAAAACATGAAGAGACTCATCCAATTCCTCAACTGCTGACTAATGGAAAACTTTTTATTCGTCACTGCTGCAATGCTACTTACTTACTACTGCAGGGTAGTCTTTGGGTTTTACTTATGTAAGTTCCCTTCTCGGAGTGGAAGAAATACCCTCGAAAATCTCTATACTTTTCGGGGCTTATAACACAGATGAAGTTCTCTGAATATTTTTCATGTACAGGATATGTATCACCACATCCAAATTTTCTAAACAACACCCGCAATATTTTAACAAAAAAAAACAACACAAACCAACTGCTAACTTGCTTCTTCTCTTTTAAGTAAGTTCTTCTTGTTGAATTCTCTCTCTCGTACTTTTCTCCTTGAATGTGATCAATCTGTGTGTGAGTCTATGTCTATGTGAACTGTAACTATCAACTATATTATCTGTTTAACTTTTTTAAACTTGAATTTATGTATGTAATAATGGTAGTAGGAGTAGGACTCTTTTTTTTTTGTAAAACAACCGACAAGCAACAAATACCAGCTCTTCGACCGATTCTGGTTTCCCCCCACACACACATACACGCACGTATCCAATGAATCCAAGACAGACAGTGAGGGGAAAAAAACTAGAAAAAATTATGATATTATTCAGAATTGAGCAAGAACATGAAGAGTAGAGAGAGAGTCGGGTGGACAGGAATCACAACAACAGACACAAGATGAGAATGAATAAACTGGGTCCAAAAAATCTCCTGGTAATTTCAAAAAATGTAAACTTGTCGTCCCCTCAGTTTACTTAACGTATTGATATTATGACACAAAACACACACACTGTAGAGTTAGACTATGGATATTGTATATATATTGTTGTTAGTATAATATTATGTAGGGAGACACCATCATCATGTACTTATAATATTATTAAAATGTTTTTGGTTTTTTTTGTGATATGACAGGCAGCCAAGTTGATGCAGCCACCAACCCTGTAATACAAATGATCATTTGTATTCTTCTTCCAAGAAGATTAAATGGAGAAGATTTTTTGTGTATACCTATGAAGTATGAGACTGAGAGAGAAGGAATATTTGTAAGTTGAGTATCTTCATAGGAAAAAGAAGAAGTTGTTCATCTCTCTCTCACTCTTCCCTATGTTTTCTATCTCTTTTTCGTTTGTAATCTTTGTAAGTACTTATGTCTCTGCACAGGTTGGTCGACAACAATGCAGTGCATTGCAATGTGGCATGCAGTCAGGACTGCTGTTATTGTAGACTGTAGAGTATGTATTTTACCCTATGTATCTGAGTAGGAAAAGTCCAAAAAGATGTATAAGAAATATATAATAATATGAAGGAGGAGAAGAGAAGAAGCTATAAAAATTGAGACGAGAAGCACCTCACTAACACTGTACTTTTGTATAGGAGAGAGAGGTATACAGGACTATTGTATGTAAGAAGATATGTACGCACAGACTAAAGTAACAATAAGGGATGAAGATGAAGCAAAGTACTCTCTCACTCAACTCATAGTCAAGTATTTAGGTATGGGAAAACATTTCTATACCTATGTAGCAGTTTTGCATGTAAAAAAAATTGTGAGCCCCATTTCGGCCAAAAGGGGTTTAGTCACCTCTTTCCTTCTCTCATCTCTACATACATCAGCTAACATCATTCAACCTCGCTATCATTTTCCTCATTTAAAACCATACATACAGATACTCTTCTTTTTTCTCTGTACAGTTTCAAGAGTACTAAATAGTTGCATTTGTTGGAGCTTTTTTGTGTATATACAAAAGCTCTCCGGCATATTCAATACAATTGCCAATGGAGGGAATCAATGCGATTTAGGAACTAAATAATAGGAATTTTTAAATAGGCACCATCTCCTTCAATATAAAAACCCCTTTTGTTGTATTCTTCTCACTCCAGTCCTCATCTCTTTTTTTTTCATCCCTCTTGTCATCTCCACAGCTCAGCCACCTTTTTCCCCAAAAGATTAAGCGAGTGTGTGGACCTTGTATATTTTGATTTTGTATCTACATTTTTTGGAAGGAAAGAAAAATATTTCACTACAATTAAATATGTACCGGAGGATTAACAATATTTTAGACATTAGGAGGAAGTTTAATATTAATTTCTATTATACACAGATTAGCAAGATAAATGTAATCTAATGTACACCCAAATTTTTTAATATAGACATGAAGTAGGTAGTATTTAAATTCCTCATCTTTTTCTTCTTCTTTTTTTTCTCTCTCTCTTCCTAATGTCATTTTAAAAAATTCAAAAAAATATTTCAAATTTTTTTTTGTATTCTCTCTCTCTCGTGTCGCTCCTCCCCACACGCGATTGTGATGAGAGTCGTACTTAATGCGGATATAATGTATGCACGACCGGCAAAACTATGTACATGTACTTTTTGAGAGGAAAGGTTCAGAGACAGAATAGTAAAATCAGAAGCTGAGGCTATTTACCTTGAATTTTCATGAGATGAAGTACAGATATAAAATGCATACATATTCTCCTTTTTTTCTTAAACCCCTCTCTCTCTACACTCTTGTACTGTTTGTTGTGTTGTACAGCTACAGCTTGGCACAATGGGGAAGTAATGTACATAACTACATACCTAAGTATAAATTGTGACTATTTAATTTAATTATACATACTCTTAGTAGTCCATATACATAAATATCGACGCTTTAGCTTGCTAAGGTTCCATCTCAATTTTTCTTAAGTTGGCAAAAGTTCTATCTCAAACTTTTCGTAGAATGCAAGGGTCCTATTTTGGTTTTTCCTCCAATTCTACAATGACTCATATCCACAGACGTGCTATTCTAAAATGCCCTATCTCCTTCATTCAAAGAATAAAGTCATGAGCGTGTAGAGATCCTTGTCCTGCTGCAATCATAAAAATTGAAACGATGGAAA
>JAQIVZ010002041.1:0-24655 GCA_034700945.1 Arrhopalites spinosus
TGGAGCACCTTCCTACCAATTTTCAGCTCTCTACAACGAAATGCCAGTTACCCATATAAATCGTGCCATGTCCTTTAATGTAATATCTTAAAAAATATATAATTTTTCGTCATACAGTTACTACAACTTACCATTGGCTGGGAGAATACGAGTCAAATCTTTTTCGATATGTTTTGCAAAAGAAAAATATTCGTTCGCTGTCGATGCTAAAATTGAAATTAATCATACATTAGACGTTTTCAATTGTAGTCAATTACAATATTCCTTTCTACACAAAATGACAAAATTTCTAACCTTTAACCACCTTCCAGTATGGCAGGTTCGCAGGAGTTGTTTTCTTTTCCATGGCTGAGCAAGTGTCTTTTCCTATAATTCACATTTTAAAATATAAGTATTATTCAACAGAATATTAATTAATGTGTAAATAAATTTTATTCACCGCTCAGGCGAAGCCAAAGTTGAGGACGAAGAGAATGTGGGATTCCTCCATGTGAAATCTAATAAAAACAAAATCATCATCATTTTATGTCTTAATTCAGAAAAATATTGTAATTTATTCAATAACAATTTATAAGAAAATTTACCATGTTCCATAGCTTGGTAGTGACAGGAATTCTTGTAGGAATAGAGTCCCAAGAAGGGACAGAGGTTTCATCACTATGTGAAAACTCCAGGTAAGCTAAGAATTGCAGTCTGAAAAAACACAAGAGAAAATATTATTTAAAATTTTATCACCAAATGCACATTCATAAAAATTAATAGTAAATATTAAAACCAATGTTCAATCAATGATAGTACAAAAAATTCTCAAAATTGTGTAAAAAGCTTTTATTTGACAATGTTCAATATGTAACTTATATTCAATATAAAAAATGTACAAATTGTGATATATTTTACTACAAAACACTTAAAATCTCGAGTACAAAAAGTTTCACTTTAAATTGCGTCATCAAGAAACTCTTTAGCCTTTTTATATGAAAAATCAAATATTTTTTCAAAAAAAAGAACTATACAGTAATTATTATTTAACAGTCTAATAATGTATGGCAGTCAAGAGTTGTGTCTGCTGACTCAATAAAGTAAAATTGTGATGAATTCTAATTTGTACATTCACATTAAAATAATTAAAAAAAGGTTTCCTGAAGAATTAGTATAACAAAATTATTGCAATTGTAACATGAAGTCAAGAATAAATTCAGCCCCTGTCACAGCTGCTTACAGCTGTGACAAAACTGATTTGAACAAAGCATCATTTGTATGTAATATCTTATATACAGCCTCAACATCCTTAATTAGTCTAGAGTGCCAATTGAGCAAAAATTTTTTTTTGGCAATCCTTGACTAATTTTTATATTTAATTTAAAGTGTTTTATTCATCCCAAAACTTCCTGGTTTAATTGGACGAATGTGTATAGTATTCGAGAGCATTGGGTCTGGTTCCGTTGTTTGATCGTGCAAATAAGAGGAACCAACGGCAAGGTAAGAACCTGAGGATGATGAGAAAATGTAAAATTAGCTTCATTTAACTGCGTTAAAAAATAATACAAAATGAACAAAGATAACTAACCGTCGTAAGAAAAGTCCAAGGAAGCAATGGAAGTTGGGTATGTAGAAAATTCAAAGACTCGTTTTTTTCGATCTGCATCCCACAATTGAACTCGAGCATCAGATGCTCCAGTGGCAAAAAAGGATGTAGGTTCATGAAAACTAATTGCATTTACAGGATGCCCAACTTCAATGGTTTTATCGTAATGAGGTTTGAAAGCATAAGTAGCATTTGGTGAGATCTCAGATGACACTGCTTCAATGGACACACGACCTTCGATTGTTCCCAATGCGTATTTCTATAACATGGAAAAAGTACAAAAATAAAGTATGAGTCTTATAACGAGTACATTGAAATAAAAATATTGAATTGAGGGGGTACCGTTTTGTCAGGAAATATTTTGATACAGCGTGTTTGATATGCTGGTAACTTTGATGACCGCTCAGCCAATGATGATTTCATCTTTCGCAAATCCCAAATACAAACCTATCATCGTAATATAAAAATCAATATTTAATATTCAGTAAAAACATTCACCTTTTAGATTTTAGTTAAAGCAACAAATAACTTACTATTTTGCCTGCTGTACCCACAACCAGAATTTCATCTTTGACACTCATACAAAAAACCTGTACAAAAAAGAACACAAGTATGAATAATTAAAGAGAGTTTGAGTGGTATAATTGTTACATTCAAATTTTTAGTAATCAATTAATCATCTGCATGTACCTCGTTAGGTTGATGATAGCTTCCAATTGATTTAGCGGTCCTTGCATCCCACAACATTACACTAGCATCCCAACTTCCGGTCACAACTAGCCCAGAACTTTCACTACATTCAATGCCTTCAAAATTCAAACAAACGTTTTCAACGTTGAATATAATATTCAGAATATTTAAAATACTTATGATTCGTAAGTTATAAATTATGATAAATAGAGATAACAAAATCTTACATCGTACTGCATCCATGTGTTCTCCTATACGAACACCTGATAAATACAACAATGTAATTTACATATAAATGACAATGGAGCTCATAATAAATTATTAATAAATTGCTGCAATTTAAGTTGGCTTTACTTTGGTTTGTATCAAAATCCATCATATATACAGAACAGTCAAGACCTCCATAAAAGCCATGTTCTTTCTAAAAACAACATCATTATATTAATGTAATAAAATTGAGTCCATTATAAATATTTTCCCATCATTTATTTACCGAGGGTGCACAGGCCATTAAGGGAGCCTTTTCTTCGGATTTCATGACACATTTTCTTGTATTTAAATCATAAAGCCTGGCCACTCCATCCCAAGATGAGACAAATAATAAATCTGTTTGAATGATAAATAAAATACGAATTCATTAAACTATCCTAATCCTAATTCATCAAAGTCTATCACAATTAACTGTAGTGAAAGTAGAGTGAAAGAAAATTAAGTTTTACCTGATGAATTTGGAATAAATTTGACTGAACTAATCGAGTCATTAGGTGGGTCATTTAACACATACTGAGAACTTGACAGTGAACCTTCCATGATAATTGTACACTTATGTTAATGAGCTTAAAACTATAATTAACGTCGGCACAAACAAACAACACGAGAAAAAAAACAACGGCCAATAGCTCATCCCGCACACATTCAAGGATGTCAACCAATGAGATGAATTATACTCAATAGGAATTATACTCAATATGAAGCCAATAATTCCCAATTTGTAACTAAATTAATTTTTAGTTAATTAACCTGATGGTCTGATCTTCCTCAAATGGACCCAAAAGTTTATTAGAATGCTGATGTCCATTTTGTTCAGATTCTTCATCAATCCGAAATCCAAGTTCATCAAAACCAGTGTCATCTTCTGTAAAATCCGTCGGTGTCATCGACGCGGTCACGGCACTAAATGGTACTCCTGTTCAAGAAATAATTAAAATAATTAAATGCTCTACATTTTAAAAAAATGAAACATCGTTTTAAAATGAAACATGTTTACCTGGTTTTGGACTGATGACTTGACACAATCCAGACTTGTCATTTTCGCTCGGACTATAACTCCCAGTGTCGTTCTAAGAATCAAATTAATATAATATGTACATAGTTTTCTACTTTCTAATTAACTGAAAACAAGTCGAGAAAATATACAAAACAATTAAGCGATTATATTTTTAACTCACCGAGAAATCTGCATCCTGGTCATCAGCAGCAGACTCGATCAATGCAAATTTCTGTAAATGACCATTTAATTCAGATTGAGATTTACCAACAGATTCCAAACTTAGTTTTCTATACTGAAGTGGAAAATCTTTGATTGATTTCCTTGTTGACCCATTGTTAATCCCATTTATATTAAAATGCACCACATTTGCCACCGCCAATTTGTCAAACACAATTTTCCCATTACTGCCATTCACTGACTTGACATTACTAATCTCTCCACTTCCCCTCCTTTTTTTAATTATGGGGATTGTGATGGGCATCTTTAATTTATCATTTAAAATAATTCATTTCAAACCCATAAGTAACCATACAGAAAACTTTTTGTACATTAAATGTAAGTCCTGGGTGTGGGACATAAATTAGTAAGAATGGGCAGTAAAATAATAGAACGGCGTCAAACTCTCACAATTTAAAATTAAAAAACTTAATTTTCTCCACTTGAATATGAAAAACAACTGTAAGAAATTTTCAAACTAAAAATAATTGTGAATACACTCCCCCAACACACACAAAAATAAACACTTGTTTAAATATTAAATCACATTCCAAAAAAACGTTTATTATTCAATTATTATAAAATAAATTCTTTTTTAATCTTTGGTTGACAAACTGATAGCCTCCATCGTATTCGTGTCATAAATTTGTACAAAATATTAGTCTTTTTTTTTTATTCCCAAATCTAAATGTTTGGATTGTCACTGTCACTACTAACTCATAATAGAATTGTATTTAAATGTCTTGCAACAATTTGATATAAATGTATCTGTATTTAATATTCCACTCCTCCTCTAACTTACCCCTGTCCCATTATATTTGTACAAGCTTTTTTAGTCATTGAATCAATAGAATTAACTATAATAAATAGTAATAAATTTACTTTGTTAACATTTACTTAATATTAATGTGTCTAATTTATTACAACACTTTTATTTTTGTTATTGTACCAAATACAACGCACTCTAACTTTAGTTAATTTAGCCTTCATCTACATATTATATAATTGTACATAGAGAGATACACAGAAGGGATAACTCTCGTTGAGGATCTCTCTCTCCATGATTAAAACACATGGCACAGGTGTTTTCATCTCTTTAATTGTCAGCCACATGGAATAAATTCTAATCCCTCAAATATCTACTGATGGACTGAATACTATGAAAAATGAGGGGAATTCATTCCTAATTATTTATTTAATGACAATTGACAGCCAACAGCCACATATAAGGAAATGGGGAATTAATTTTATCATTAAAATCATTCAACTCTTTATTGTAAAAATTAACTTTAAATTAATGAAATATATTGTCAGAGTTTGACGCCGATCACGCTTCTTTCTCTCGAATTTTTACACAAGCGTCCGTAGCTGGATATTAGCATTGTCTTTTTGTTAGATTGAAATTAAAATAATTAACTTACATGAACTGTATTAACTCCAACATATCCTTTGCGATCATAGGAAGTCGCATTAAATAAAGATTTTGCAAAATCCATCACTCAATTATTTATATTTATCTCTTGAAATCTACACAATTTTAATTTCATTCTTCAAAGGGAAGCTGCGACATGTTTTCAATTCTTTTTTATATAATTCTTCATTATACGTCAAAGTTCAAGAACAAAGTCATTTTCATTTGTCTTTTAAAGTAAATAATGTTAATTTTGAAAAATAAGAATATTATTATCAAAAACAATTACACACGGAGAGAAGCCCACAAATACTGATAGCTGTCACTTTGTTGTCATTTTTAATTGTCACTTTAATTTTCACGTAGGTGTTACATTCAATTCTATTGTATGTACATAATTGACTATGAATGAATTATTATTGAGTGTGAATTTTAGTAAGTTAAATTTTTAAATATTACAAGACAAATATTAAATAGCACCATTAGTATGAGTTGGTCAACTAAACTAAAAAAAAGAGTATAATTTTAATTAATTAGTTTGGTTGAGAACAATTCATATTTATTTTCTTGTGTGTTCCTATCCCTGTCAACACAATTTGTAATCAAAGCCCTTTAAAAAACATATGTTATCCTTATACTATCAAGTCTGCGCTGCGGCTGTAGGTCCTCGTAGAAAATACAACGCAGGTTTTTCATTTCCTCTTTCCTCCGAATTCCAACTTCGGCTCTTTTCGGTCATTCACATTCATCTCTCTCTCTACCCACTCTCTCTCTCTCTTTCTCTCCCGGTTTGAAAATAAATAAATAACGGCCAAAATGTAGTCTCTAATCCCGGAAGTAAAGTCTATAAAGTCATTTTCAATTTTAATTGATTCTTTAAATGACATGCAATTTTTTCATTTAATTAAAATATAATGCTCATTAAGAATGATTGTACAATGTTAAAATTGTTAATGAAAACAAATTGTAAGAGGCATCACATTTCCCCACATCTGTATCATTCACAATACAAGGAAGATGTCTTGGTTCTAATGTAAAATTGAAGCTGTAGAATTGAAGCAACATTTTTAACACAAGAGGTTATTTTAAGCATGACACACTACAAAAAATCGGTGGCATATGGGAGGAGGGCATCTCTCTCTCTCTGTGTTTGTTTAGAATTAAATTGGAACTGAAACATGTCCCGTATCATTTTAACTGAATCCAATCAGCAAATAAACATTTTTTATTTTAAAAATTATTTTCCTCCAAGTCAGATCAATCACCTCTTCATACAAAAGCATAACCATTATTAATGGACAAGTGGACTGAACGGCGTTGCAATAAAAAACATTTTTTGTTAATAATTTTATAGACTTTTCCACTGAAAAAAATAGAGAATGGTTAATAAACTGCAGTGTCAGCAACAAGTAGAAATAGTCCCCCCGAAATAATGTTTTTTTATAGCTGCATCTGCAGTAGAACATTTTCTTGTCTAGAATTCTAGCGTTGATCTTATCCCATAAAAATTGCACTAGTCTCTCTCTCTCTCTCTCTACTCTTGTCTATTTTTTTTAACTCTTACGAGTCTCTCAATTTCTCTCAAGGACACGACGAACCCATAATAAACTCGGGGGTGTGCAGTTACACAAGTTAATCGTGGTCTCTGTATTTTCTGTGTAGACTTAAATGTCGAGATTGTGGTGAAATTATTTATTCCCTTTGCGTGTGTGTTTGTGGCTCGACTGAAATTACAGTGGCGGAAGTCAACGTCAAGATGAATATTTATTTTTGATACAAATTTACTCGTGCCAAAACACTAAAAAAATTACTTTTTCTTCCACCCCCAGCGAAACCCTTTAAAATTACAAGTCAAGATTGATCATTGTCTCTTGTTAAATATTTCACAACAATTAAAATGACCGCACTTGAGGACAGGGAAAAACAGAAGGCTCTTCTTCGACAAGGACTGAAACGTAATATTTTTTAATTTAATTTATTATTTTAAATATAAATAATTTAATTTAATGTTTATTTTAGATTTGGCTGTGCGCTTAATTATTTTATTTCTCTTGTGTGCCATTGGTGGATTTCTATTCAGAGTAAGTTTTTTTAATTTTAAATATTGGAATAACAATTAAATCCTATTTTTGTGAATTATTTTTAGTGGACGGAAGGGAATAAGGAATTGGAGTATAAATGTGGAGTCAAGAAAGTTAGACGAGATTTTTTGGACTCGTTATGGCAAGGAGCTAAATTTATGGGCAAGTTTCCAAATTTCTTCTTGACATTTAGAGCCATCCATCATTCAGTTAATGTCAATAATTTCATCACAATTTCTTTAATTATTTTTTATAGGCGAAGATGACTGGAAGAGCTTGGTAAATTATTTCACAATTTGACAAATAATTTTATAAAGAAATTAATTAATTTCTATTATGTAACTTTAGGCAAGACGACGACTCTTGAAATTTGAGGATGAACTCCACACGGCCTTTGATGCTGGCATCAATTCATACTCCGTAAAAATTAAATTAATTAATTGACAATCAAATTATTATTTTTGATTCATTGCATTACAAAAAGGGTATCAAGGCATGGTCCTATCTCAACTCTGTCTTCTATTCGATGACCGTTATGACCACAATTGGTAATTAATTTTAATTGTAATTTTTTAATTGTTTTATATCACTACTGATGAAGAAATAAGACTAAAATTATTTTCTTCTTTTGACAAAAAGGTTACGGACACATTTCTCCAGTCACATTTCTCGGCAAATTATTCACCATACTCTATGCACTCATAGGTAAGTTAATTAAATTACATTTAATTATGAATCATAATTTATGATTCAATTATTGTTAACGATTATTTAAGGTATCCCTACATTTACTATCATAATGGTGGACACTGGAAAAGTGCTGACGAGGGCAGTCAAACTATTTTTGACGCGGAAAGAAGCTGATCGAGAATGTAAATTTCTAAATTAATTAAATAATTAAAATTAATCATGTATTAATTAAATATTTTATATTTTTAGTGTATCAAGTTGACGATGAATTCAACTTACCAATTAAAACTGCAATGGGCGTTCTACTGGCTTATTCATCAGTAGGAACATTGTTCTTCTATCTTTTGGAATCTGATTGGGGATTCTGGGGCTCATTTTATTTTGTCTTTATCTCTACCTCCACAATTGGCTTTGGAGATCTTGTTCCAAATGTAAAATAAATGATTAATTAATTACTGTTGTAAATTAATTATTAATTAATGTCCATGTTTTTAATTTATTTTGTCAGAGTCCATTTATAGCTATCATGTCCTCACTGTATTTCTTGTTTGGACTTGCCTTGACTTCCCTTTGTATTGGATCGATTCAAGTGAGACAAATTAATTAAAATTTAATTTTATCAATATTTTAATTATTTTCAAAATACAGGAAAGATTAGAAAGTGTCCTCAAGGATGCCACTAATAAAATAGCCGCCACTTTGGGAGTTGATGTCTATCAAGTCAATGTTAATGCTGTAACTGCTGATGCCACTGGGGAAGATAAATCAAATATTGAGAAGAAAACTGACTAATTTTAGTATTTTAAGTGCAATTAACTATAATAATAACCGTCCTTCTAAACGAATTAGAAAAAAACCTCTCAATTTTATCTAGTCAAAATAATACTCACAATATACTCAATAACCTGCAATTATCTATTAAGCAACGAAAATGTCTCGTCAATGAAAAATAATAATTAAATAAAATAATTTTGAATTGTGATTCTGAATAGGGCCAAATTTATTTTTCTGTATAATAATAATGAAATTTGGAAAGTGTCCAGATTCAAAGGGTCAGGTAAGAGCAATATCTTGATGACCTTTATACTCTGGATGTTGGTCTGCATCGGCATCTAGTCCAATTTCATGAAAATCATGCATCAGTGTCTCCAAATTCTCACGAGCCTCGGCAAATTCCATTTTTGAAAAAATGATTTTAAAATTTTAATTCAACTATTATTTTATTTATTTAAAAAACTATTTAACAGCTTCCTCCATTCCTTCTCCAACATACCAATGGACAAATGCTCGTCTGTAGTACATGAGGTCAAATTTTTTAAGAACTCTTTGCCAAGTCTCAGCCACTGCCGTTGTATTCAACATTCCAACAGCTGCTCGACAAGTACAAGCAATTGAACTTCCTGGAACGGAAATGGGCGGTTCTGGTGACAGTCCAATTTTGAAGCCCTATTTTATTTAAAATTAATATTTTAATTAATTTAATTAATAATATTTTAAAATTTAATTTAAAACTTACCGTTGGAGCCCAATAAACAAACTGCATTCGGTTCCTCTTACTCTTATTATGTTTCAATTTGGTGAGGACAGACCCCAGGTCAGCTGGGATCACGTCACCCCTAAAGAGTAGGGTGCATGCCATGTACTTGCCTTCTCGTGGATTACATTTGAGCATTTGATT
The DNA here is from genome assembly GCA_034700945.1 of Arrhopalites spinosus. NCBI lineage: Eukaryota > Metazoa > Arthropoda > Collembola > Symphypleona > Arrhopalitidae > Arrhopalites > Arrhopalites spinosus. The sequence continues at coordinate 9,622 of JAQIVZ010002041.1, forward strand.
TGTCGGTGTAAATATTGAATTCCTAATTAAAATTTTAATTTAGAAAGAACCATTAATTTTAAAAAAAAATATTAAATTTTTTACACAATCTTACACAAGACCATTCACAGAATATCGATCATGATAAACTCTTTCATAAGGAATGAGGGGAGCGTAGGTGAGAAGTGGATAATGAATTCTTGGATATGGAACTGTAAATAATATTTTAATTTAAAAAAATTAAAATTAAAAAATAAAATCAATTAAAATTTTAAGATTTTACCCAAATTGGTTTGAAGTTCAGTGACATCCATATTAAGATTTCCCAGAAAACGGAAGGAGGCAGTGATGCCAGAGATAACTTGAGCCAAAACTTGATTAACATTTTGGTAATTGGGACACCTCAAATCCAAGTAGCGAGTACAAATATCATAAACGCTCTCATTGTCGGAAATGAAAGAACAATTACAATTCTCCATACTTGCATGACAACTCAGAATACAATTGAAGGGGTTGAGTTCTATTTTACCACAAAGAACTTAGATCTATGTTCAAGGATAGTTTTTGACTCTCGCGCGAACAGCTAAAACATGCCCTTGCTCTTTGAATCAATGTCTTTGTGGTAAAATAAAACTCAACCCCTTCAATTGTAGGGCTCAATGGCCGACGTTGTGATCTTGGCTGATGGATTCACGTCAAAACAAATCTTTGTCAGTTTTCCATAATCATCCGTCAATTTTTCAAGTATGAGAGATCCTAAGAATAAATTATTATTTATTTTTTGACACTAATTAAAAGTTTATTTTTGAGAATTACCTAAACCAGCCCCAGTTCCACCTGAGAATAAATATTTAACATTTATTTTAATTTACTAACGTCAAATTAAAATTAAATGTTAATTTTTACCTACCACCAACGCTACGGAACACTAATATGCCACATAATCGATTTATGGCTTCCGACATGTGACGAATTTTGTCCATCATACACTCAATGAATTCATTCCCCTAAAAAAATCAGAAATAATGAAATTAATTAAGTACCTAATTTAATTAAAAATTAAAATTAGTATCAACCATTGAATAGTAACCACGAGCGTAATTGTTAGCAGCGTCTTCCTTTCCTGAAACTAAATTGTCTCGACTGTAGAGCTACAAATAAAATTAGTATATTAATTAATATAAATTAAAATGATAATAAATACATAAAAGAACGACATTTGAACCTGGCGGTAACAACCATTTCGGATAACATTAATCACATCAGGATCGAGGTCAAAGAAGATAGTTCTTGGGACATACTTGAGAGGCATGGTTTCTTGAAAGAATGGAGTCGTTTCACCATCTTTTCTCGTATGTCCATATTCAGTGGCCAATCTTCCATCCGGAAATATCCCATGTTCCATACATAACAATTCCCAAAAATGTGTTCCAATTTGACATCCTGCTTGACCGAATTCGAGACATATATTCTCACCAACTCCCATCTTGAATAATTATTTTGTTGTGGATTTTAAATTTTACATAATTTTCTAATTAACTTTTTAATTTTGATGTAATTAATTCCTCCTTGTAAATTTTAATTGTCAGTTACTGTAAATTTTGTAAATGCAAAGAATTCAATGAGATTTTGTCAAAATTTTGAAAAAATTAATTAGAACATTGTCAATTCCAACAAATACTTACTATAATTTCTATGGAACTTTTTCTTGACCGATAAATTCTTCAGTGACAAATTTTCGCATCGCGATGCATCCTTTTGTCATCATCGTGTACCAGGGACTAAGAAAGCAAAAACATAATTTTGAAATGTCTAAGATAAAATAAACAAGTGAAATTTTACCTGATTTGACAGATTTAACATGTTTGATCTTAGATCCACCAGCTTTCTTAGGAGACTTGCCAACTTCCTCATAGTCTTGAAGAAGAGCTTCAATATTTTCTCTCGCATTCGTAAATTCCGATTCTTGCATACCTTCATCAATATACCAATGAAGAAAAGATTTTTTGGTCATCAAAGAATCAAAATTAGTTAACATTCCCTTCCAAACTGTTGTAATACAAGTATTGTTCCGAATACAAACAGCTGCCTGACTACTCCTCATCATATCACCAATCTCTTGTGGTGGTTTTTGACTTGCTCCAATCTTGAAATCAGGTATTGGAGTCCAATCAACAAAATGAAATTGATTGGCAAACATTTTACTACTCTTGAGTGCACTCGAAGCCCAATTTACATCGGCTGATGATACATCTCCACGAAATAATATTGTGCAATTAAGATAACGACCCGTACTGGGCTCACAAATCACCATTTGATTTTTAGTATCAATCACTTGTTCCAGAATCATCTTGACATTTCATTTTTCTGATGGTGACTTCATTGTTGACATAATCGGAGCAAAAGATACTACTGGATAATGACATCTAAATAATTTTTTAAATTATTAATTAAAATCGTACATCAAGTTAATTACCTCAAAAAAATTAAGTCTTACCTTGGTATCGGAGCCACAATAGTCTTCAATTGAGTCATCGTACTATAAAAATCTTCAGAAAAGTTAATTGGAATATTCATTGGAAGTAAAGTAGAACTAACAACTTGAGCAGTTAGTCGATTCAAGTTAATTGGAGTTGGATGTATTATGTCTAATTTTCGATTACAAATATTATGTAAAGCTTCATTCTCAAACAAAAAGGTCAGGTCAGAATGATTCACTGTAGTATCACAACTCAAAATAGAATTATAAGGTTCTACAGCTGCCATGTTAATTTTTGACGAGGGTATTATGTCCAAAGTAAAGATGATTAATTTTGGATATTCTTCTCTTAATTTGTTAATTATCAAAGATCCCAATCCTGAGCCTGTTCCACCACCAATTGATCTTGTAATGAAGAATCCCTGAACATTTTTAGTATGTTCAATCATTGTCCTTATTCGATCCAAAACAAGGTCAATCATTTCTCTTCCTCTTGTGTAATAACCCCGGGCATAATTATTACCAGCATCTTCTTTACCAGATATAAATTGATTGGGATTAAATTAATGACGATTTGGTCCATCCCTCACTGAATTAGTTCCATCTTCGAGGTCAATAAAAAGGGCACGAGGAGTGTACTTGTAGTTACCTTGATGGGCTGATTCTTCAAATATTGTTTCGATTTGATTGTTGGACGTGGAGTGAGAATGATAACTGGAGATTTGGATTTTTAAGTAATCTTGTTGAACTATTTTGTTTACAGAATAATTTCCCATGTTTGAAATGGACATTAGAGAGCCATTGACCAATTTACCATCAAGTAAAAGATTGTGTTCCATTGATAATAATTCCCACAAACAATTTCCGATGTTGACCCCACATTGTCCAATGTGAAGGAAAAGGATTTCTCCATTGTCATTCATTTTTAATTGTAATTAACTTTTTAATTTTCTCAAATAATAATTAAAATTATCTAACAACTATTCAAGATTTTCAAATTTTTTGTTTGAATTTTGATCGAGTCCCATTGATTCTATTGGTACTCTTCAAATTTTTGTCATAGCCACAAATGGAACGGGCCCCAATGAAACAAGTCAAAAAGACACTTTTTTTATCTCAAATCAAGACCTTCAATGAACTTTGAAATTGGAACTTGTTCACTGTCAAAAAAATGAATATTTTGATCATTTCAGTTACCTTTTATTTAGTAAAAGAAACATTAGAAATAAAACTGAAGAGTGACGATCTCTACGAAAATTGTAAAAAAGCACTTGACCCTGAAGCCAAAAAACCAAAATGGGTCTACGGTTGTGTCATTGTGCCTCCACAAGGAAAAGAAGATTTTTCATGTCTAAAACAAAAAAATTGTCATAATCTCCTCACCTACCGTCGACCCCTCGGAATATCTAGCAATGTCACCGAATTTCAACTCATGAGTCATCATGGCACAAGGTCAGAACAGGTCAGGACAAGATACATCGCTATGGGCATATCAAAGGGCATTATAATGGGACAGGACATTGTCGTCTCCTGCTCACGCTATCAATCCTCATTAAATGTGAAAATCTCATTCAACACAAAAAACAAAAAGAATGTCCCTGTTACCAAATTGGAAGAACAATACCTCACTAATGGTGACATAACCGAAATAGATGGCCGGCTAATTTGTCATTTTGATCTCTCAACCTACGTTAAACTGAGTTATGAACCATTTGAATTTGATAAGGAAGACTTTGTCGTTTTTTTGGCCAGCGGAGCAACAAGATCACCTGGTAGCTTGAAGATTCACCAAATTCAAGATGTTTACAATACAGATAATTACACCAAAGTAAATTTTTCTGTTAATGCAAGACTACTGGCTGAAGGTCGTAAAAATATTCTCAACATTAAAATTCACATTGGTTTCATGACTGTCGTCTTCATCTCCATCATGCCCACTTGCATGCTCATTGCCCGGTATTTCAAAGAGAGTAAATTAAAATGTCGGGTATTTCACCGAAGAGTTTGGTTCAGTTTTCATGTGCTTGGTCTCTCCCTGGGATTGGTTGTAGTACTTTGTGCTGGGATTTTACTTTTGGTGTCCCTGATCATCAGGGAGGATAAGAGATCTGCCTTGGTAAAAAATGAAAAAATTCATTTATATCTCGGTCTCATAACAATGGCCTTCTACTGTGGACAAGTTGGAGTGGGGACTTATTTAGCTTTGACGGAGGATCATCGAGGAGTTTGTAAATTGGTCTTCTCTTTTAGTCACTGGCTGTTCGGAGTTTTTACTTATGTCCTTGCCATCATTCAAATTTTTTTGTCTCCCCTGACCCAAACAAAGTTCATGTCACATTGCTCTGCAGCCTCTTTCGTTGTGGTGGGATGGGTCACCATTCATTTGATTATTTATACGACTCTTATGATTTGTCAGTATAAAAATGACCGTAAAAGAAAATTTGAACCTGGACCTTTACCAGTGGCTGAAGAGGAAGTTGAAGAGAAAGTGGAGAATGTGAGGGAGAATTCGGGGGAAATTGTGTTTCCGATTCGGGAGAATTTGTCTAAATCTAAATTGAAAGAAGAAAAAAATAGTGATCATGTCATTGAACCTGTTAAAACGAGGTCAAAAAATTCTAAAAAAGGTTTTAAATTGAAAAAAGTTGTTTCTGGTCACTCCAAAGTTATGCCCATGACCGTGCCAATGCCAATGCCCGCTATGGAGGACACTAAAGAGAAATCTTCGAAAAAGAAGAAAAAAATTAAAAAAGAAACTTCAGCTCCAGTTTTAGTCCCAGTAAGTGAAGAAGTGGCTCCCAAAATGGAGGAGGAGGAAAAGAAAAGTTTGAAAAAAAAGAAAAAGATAAAAAAAGAACCCGTTTCGGTAGCACCCCCACCAGAGCCAGAACCAGTGCCAGAAAAAGTGGAAGAAGTTACTCAAATTCAAAAACAGGAATATGTGGAGATGACCTCAACAGAATTGGTGATAGTACCTCAGTCAAATAAACAGGCAGTGGGGAATTGGGATAAATACCCGGATTTTGACAATAGTCCATTGAGTCATCATTTTCATCGGGATGATAAGAAGATGAGTACGATGCATCATCCTCATCATGATGTGATGGTAAGAGATCACTTGAGAACATTTACAAGATATCCCATGATCATTGAGTCACAAGAAGAAAGTCCCAATACTTTAATTTATGAAATTGGAATCATCATCTTCTTTATTTTGTCTCTGGTCACTTCTGCTCTGTTGTGTTATTTCCTTTTACCTGCGTCTGTGAGTGGATGTTGTGAGGATGAGAGTGGAGAGTCGGCTTGGATGAATGTGAAGAGTAATATCTCTGATACTTGTAAAAAATCTTAAGTGACAAATTCTGACGAGAATTTGAGTTTGGGTCAAAGGTCACTTTTCAACGGTTGAAATTCAACCAGTATCGGGGGAAAGACCATGGAATTTATGGTGAGTGCTTTGTTTTAAATCTTGCTATTTTCGATATTAATTTCAATTTTGTAGGATCCGACAAGTTTGGCATGTCCTGAAAGTAGGGCCTATTTTTCCAGTTTAGAATTGGATTTGAAATGATTGCTGGAGTGGAGTGGAGAATTTTATTTTTCTACTTTTTTGGCTCGATGTTCAATAAATAAATTGAATGTCAATTATTTTAACTTTGTCTTCAAAAGTTCATTTTATTTAATGCCATACATGAAATATAAAATTCTACAAGGCATAATTTCATAAATGAGAAAGAATTCCATCAAAATGGAAATAAAATGGGGAATGTTTCCAGGAAGGAATAATTGGGAATATTTCCCTTGGTATTGGTTTTTTATAATAAAGTTGGCTACTCTGTATGCTGTAGACATAATGTAGGCAGTCCAACTTGTTCTTGTTTATATTTTACTACTTATAATGTAAAATATTTGGCGTACAATTTGCATAAAACTCGACTTCCATTCCAATGAAAGGAAAAGTGTTGAAGAAAAATTGTAGAATACTTTTTCTCTTGCGTCTTCATTTTTAATTGATTAAAATTTAATTAATCTCTTATAAATTTTGTTAAACTTGGACGCCATTTGCATGAAATTTCTCCTCCGAAAGATTAGTTCTAGGTGAGTTTGATTTTGCCTTTGAATGTTCAGAAAATTTCTGACGTAATTAAATCCACAAACAATAGTTAAATTTAACAGTTTTGCAAATCATTAAAGGGACATGTAAAAAAACAAAAACAAGGTCTCTCAAACTACAAAAATCAATTGAAATAGTTTCAAAATTAAATCCAAAAGACATTAAATGTTATTCCAAAAAAACAACAAAAATGATGCCCACTAAAAAAATGTCAATAAAATCACAAAAGCATGCCAATAAATCTGCTACAACGTAGTTCATCACACACTATAAAATTTACGACTTGTAAAAATCAATCCCTCCGTCATCAATAAATTGACAGTCATAAAAACCCCCATTTAAAAAAAGGTTATTGGAGCAGACATGATCTACAATTTGCAAAATAAAATAAAAACAAATTAAACTAAATAGGACAATTTAAAAAAATTAAAAAAATACAGCCCCAAAATTCATGAATCATGCTAAAGTCGTCAGTTGGATAGTAGATATTTTTGCAAAAATATTTAAACAAGTCGGAATCAATGGACTACAAACCATTGGCACTTATGGAGAGTCGCGTATTGCGTGTGTGTGCGTGTGTTTAAGCATTGAGAGAGAGAGAGAGAGAGTCAAAGGAGTTTGACACCATCAATTTTTTTAAGACAAGCTAAACTGAATTCCGAGTTGTTCTCCTTGATTCGGGTCGTTTAACCCGATCACAGTCCGGTTTGTCTAAAATGCACAACCCCTGCCCCTGCAGCGAGAGAGCCTCACCATCCAAAAAATGTTTTACGCTCTTCATCTTCTATCCTAATGGACCCCTGAGTACACCCATATGAAAATGCAATCAGGTTTTTTTTCTTTGTCTAATCATTCCATTCATAGCCCCTCTCTCTCTCTTGTGCCAGCCACAATCCACAATTTACAAAAAGCATCTTTTCTTGAGCCATGAGCACACGAAAAATTTCAGATTTATGCAAAGTTTCCATTGTGGACTTGACGCCTTTTATCCCTAAAGTTTTTAGCATCAGGTTTCACTCCATTAAAAATCCCTTATTTATGACTTGCATATTCCATATGTACAGATATTCTCTCTCTCTAGTTTATAACAGACAATGCAAAAAATGAAGGGTAGAGAGAGAGAGAGAGACGAATGGACAGAATACCCAACGCCTGTTTACCTTAAAAGAGTTTGAAGAGTTGAAAATATTGGCTCTTGATTCCAATTAACTACCCAAAAAGTTGACATGATCACCCCTCTTCTTCTTAAGCTCGTCTTCTTTTTGAGAACAAGAGAGGTAAGTAAGGGAGGATGAAGGAAAGCGAAAGCAAGTTATGCATTAAAGATATTAGATAATGGATGACACCGGCGGCGGCCACCGGCTTTGGCTCTTGCCTCTTTAGTTGGAGAGAGAGAGAGAACCACGACTCTTGTTTTTTTTACTGGCGACCAATGACCACAATCAGAGAATCAAGCTTTTTTAGAGACTCGAGTATTCCCAACTGACCAGTTCATCAGTCTCAGTCAGGACGTCCGTCCGCCTGCATATACACCTCCTCATCTATTTGTGTGCCATACATATATTCCTCATACTGTGAACAAGGTAAATTCCTTTATTCCTCAATTTTATCCATTTTTATTTCATTTACAACGGCGTGCAAGTTGTAGAATTAAAATTGTTATTTAATTTATTAAAAATAATTCGGACTTACAGCCATCAAAACCTGAGTTTACTCTTACGGTTAAATGAGTGAGGAATGGATTGAGTGGCGTTCAAGTTAAAAATAAAAATGATTTTGAATATTTTTTTAGGATGGCAAATTCAATGTACGTCGTAGCTGTCCTCAGCGTGGTGGCTCTCTTCCCTTTAATAGCCCTGTCTCAAGAATTATTTTATCAACTTCCAACTCCCTACAGTTACTCTTGTTTAAATGAAACTTGTAGCCGAGATAAAAATCCTGAGGATTCCCCTACAACTCAATCTCTCGCTAAATGTCGTCTCCTTTGTGGAGAATATCGATCCATTTGGCCCCGTCCTACAGGGGTAGTCGACCTAGACGACACTCTCATCAGTTTCAAACCTCAACGGTCAGTTTCCTCATTTTTTTGCAATATTAATATCAATGGAGATTTATCTAAAATAATTAAAAGTTCATTTAATTTTAGACAATTCATTCAACTTAATTTTAATTACTTGAGCTCGAGTTGAAGGGGAGAGAAAGAATGCGAAAAAAAGGAGAATTTAATGAAGGATAAAAAGTGATGGGGTTGAATCTGTAGAATGCCAAAAGACTTGGCAAATAAGTGAGGTTTTGGATGAGTACTAACCAGGTGAAAAAAAAGTTGTAGGTTCTCGCTCAAAAAACCTGACTTTGTGCATAAATTGTCTCACGCCACAGGCTCTCTCTCTCTGCATGTCTCTCTCTTGGAGATAGGGAACCTCACCTCTATCATTTCTCGCATCTTCTCCATTGCATAAATTAAATTAGATGAACGAGCTCCTTCAATCTTCTTTCCCAATCTTGTTAGTTTGCACGATCCCTTTTCATTTTTTTTCAAGAAGAAATATCTCTTTTTCCCCCTCCAATATTTTCTCACTATTTTGTCACAATCGGCGTCTAATTCTTACAAAAATAATTAATTATGAAAAGAAATTATGAATAATGAGAGTAGCCTTAAATTCATAATTAATTTTGATGCCAGTAAAAGTATGAAAAATAATGCATAACTTTCACGCCACTTCTTGTATTTCGTGAAAATTTTGCGAACAAAGCGGTCAAGTTGCAGACTACCACTTACTATTAGAATGATTAGAGTAATTAAAGGATGAAATAATTAATTAATAAGAGTAATAAATTAATTTAAAAATAAATTATTCCACAGATTATTCATAAATTGGGCACATCCCCCATCCGGTAAAGTCCGAGACATGCTTCAACAAGCAGCCAAAACATTCCAAACTGAATTACTCAAAATGCATCCCAATTACGATCAAGATTCACAATCTGCCAAACAACCCAATCCTTTCATTAAAAAATACACTGGAGATATTGAAAGGACCACCGTCATGGTCTCTCTTAAAATTGACACGGCTGAAGATCGTCTCTCTCTCAATACTAATGAAAGTTATGCCTTGGGTATGAACACTTCCGAGAATGGTGTCGTGGAAGTTAAGGTAAAGGAAACGATATAAAATATTTTAATTAATTTTTAATTAATTAACTAAAATTTGTAAATTTAATTGTAGATTCACGCCCCCACTTTCTTTGGTGCTCGCAATGCACTCGAGACATTGAGTCAATTGATTAATTACGAGGATACCTGTGACTGTCTCATTATGGTCCGACATGGTTACATTGAAGATGAACCTGCTTTCCCCTATCGTGGTCTCATGATTGGTTAGTCTAGTTAATTAATTAAACTCTTCAAAATCATCATCATCTTCTGCTATTAGTTATGTTTCGCTCATGGTTCCAACAAGTATAGAGTGGCGATTAAGTCTGACAATTTAAAATTTAATTTTTTAGACTCTGGACATAATTATCTGTCCCCAAAAGCCATCAAGAGAACAATTGACGCCATGTCCTACAATAAATTGAATACCCTTCACTGGCGTAAGTTAATTGTAATTAAAATTAAATTTAAAATTTGTAATTAATAATATTTCTCTTGTTTTATTTTAGACATATCTGACACTCATTCCTTCCCATTTTACTCGCGAAGAGCCCCCAAAATGGCTTTGTATGGAGCCTACTCTCCCAACAAAATTTATTATCCAACAACCGTCCGTGAAATTGTCGACTATGCCAATGTATGTCAAAATTTAATTTTAATTCAGAAAAATTCGAAATATAATTATTAAAATTTTAATTATTTGTACAGGAACGTGGAATTCGTGTCGTCCCAGAAATCGGAGGACCTGCTCGTGCCGGAAATGGATGGCAATGGGGAGAACGTGAAGGCAAGGGAGACTTGGTCGTTTGCTTGAACAAGGAACCCTGGAGAGAATTTTGCAATGAGCCAGTAAATACAAATTAAATATTTAAAATAATTAATTTAAAAATTATCAAATTAAAAAACAATTTTATTTTATTCTCTCTAGCCATGTGGTCAATTGAACCCCTTGAACAATGAGACGTACCAAATTTTGCACGTTAGTAGAATAATTCAATAAAAAATAATGTTTTTAAATTGTAAAAAATTAATTAATTAAAATTAAATTATAGCGAGTCTACCGAGACGCTTTGGAGACATTCACTGGAACCGATTTTTTCCATATGGGAGCTGACGACGTAAATTTTGCTTGTTGGAATTCATCCGATGCCATGAATGACGTCCTTAAGGCCACCTCTCAAATCCCCAATGACGTCACTTTCCAACGTCTCTGGATGGAATATCAATCCCGTGCCCTTCAAGCCCTTTACGATGGAGCCCCCTCCGAACAAGAGAAACCAACACCCATCATCTGGGACAGTAAATTGACCTCTTTGAGGGACTCTGAAGTCGTCCTTGACCCCGACATTTATGTTATTCAAATCAAGAGCCCTGCCCGTGAACCCAATTTAGCTAAAGTTATCAACCGTGGGTACAAACTCATCTTCTCTAATGCTGACGCTTGGTCTTTGGACTGGTAATTCACAAAATAATTTAATTAATAAATTAAAATTAATTAATGCCAGTTATTTTAATTAAATTTTGATAATTTAACAGTGGATTCAACAGTGGACTTAATCCTCCATTGGGACTCAGCAATAATGTCCCTGCCTCCGGTCCAGTTTTGCCTCCTTGTGGTGGTGACTTCAAGACCTGGAAGACGGTCTATGACAACGACCCAATGAATATTGCTGCCACTCATCACAACAATGAGACAGCTGCCTTTGCTCAGGTCATTGGTGGAGCTGGCACAATGTGGTCCACTGAAACTGACGAGATGACCTTAGAACCCAAATTATGGCCACGTGGTGCTGCCCTGGCTGAACGATTATGGACAAACCCCACACAGGTGAGATTTTGTTTGCAAAAAATGTTGAAATGTAGTAAATATTTCAATTAAATATTAATTGCTTTTCTTCTTATTAATAATTTAATTTTTAATTGTCTTTTAATTACAGTCATGGCGTGAAGCCGCTCCCAGGTTGGATGCTCACCGTGACCGTTTAATCCAACGTGGAATCAGGGCAGAAGCCATCCGTCCTGAATGGTGTTTCCATAATAGAGTTGAATGGTAATTAAAAATAATATTAAAATGATTAATTAAATAAAATAGAATTTTAATTAAATTAATTTTTAATTTACAGTGAACTCCTACTCTAAACTTGTTGGAATAGTTATCACTAAAAAAACGGCAAACTTTTCACCTGCGCTCAACTTAACTAAAATACTTTCTAACCTTTAATTAATCCAACTGTCCTAATTTTATAGTTGACTGAGACTGACTCATGAGGAATTACAGAGACTGTGTAATTTAATTACAATTAAATCTTTTTTTGGAGAATTATTTGACTTCAAATTGATCATGGACGAAACTTTTGTTTGGGGAAGATTTTTTTGCAATGAAATCATTAAGGAACGAGACATTTTTAACTGCTATTAAATTTGGACTTTTTTTAAAAATTAAAGTTTCCCCAATTTTAATAAACTTATTTTAATTACAAATTAAAGTGAGTTTACTAATAACAAAAAAAAGAGGAACATTTTTTTTGGACGTAGAAAATTGTACACAGGAAAAAAAACCATAAATGGAGGGGCATAACGAGGGGAATTAATTTTCCAGAATGAAGTTAATTATTATTTGTAATTATCTCAGCTGGTTAATAATTTAAAATAAACTAATAAACTATAAATTAATTGTATGCAGCTTAACAGATTTATTATATGTATAAAAAAAATATGTACACACGTTGTATAACTCACAACACCAAAAATAAAATGTCAAAAATATAAAGACACAAATTGCAACTTTGAACCTAATTAATTTCCAATTTATTTAATGGCAGAGAAAAATAATTTACTATAAAAAAACAAGAATCTACTCTAACATTGAGTAATTACATATTACTAAATATTTAATTATAATTAAGTAGACACATGATGAAGTCAACGATAGGCAATGAGAAGGCTGGCACTGTTAGTGAGACAGAAATGAAGAAAATTGGCCGTTGACAGCCTCTCCAAAGTGTGAAACTCCCCAACTTTGACCCCCACATTCGGAATTCACCTTACCCGCCTTTTGAGTTGACCACCTCTCTCTCTTCCTTCTTGAAGGCATATTCCATCAGGATCACCATCACCTGAGATTTGATGAGCTCAAAATTTTGAGGAATTTGAAAGGCCTTTTCATAAATTATCGTGAACAGAACGACTCCAACGACAGCAAAAAGGCCGTTGACAATGACGACCAAGGGGTCACTGAAAATTGAGGTCAAGTGGACGGCGAGAAAGTTTTAGTGATTCTCTTCCTTTGTCAACATTGAGAAGGTTCGTGGTATTTTTATTCAGTGCTCGGAGATGTTTGAACTCAATTCGTTAAAACTACCTACTCAACGGAACTCGGGAACGGATTGAAATTGATAGAAATGAGCTTCAAAAATATTTAAATAAATTGTGTCAACCGTGTCATCAAAAATTGGAAGCCTAATTTGAATAAACTAAAAGTGGTCAAATTATTTAGTTTTTGAAGTGACACGTTCACTCTAATTTTAATTCAATAGTCCTCTTGGTTTCCGTTGTAGCCCTGAAATTGCCATATTTTCTCACAACGTGGCTACAGTACATGGGCCACATGTTTTTGACAAGGAACAGAATAAATTAATTGACTTACTAATTTTTTATTGGAAGCAGGAAGTCCACAAAATTCAACAATACCAAAAAAGGAGATGGCCGGCTTTAAGAGCAATTTCACTTTCGGTCAGAACTGGCTGAAATTTGGTCGAGAGGTGCTCCAGGTGACCAGGATAATCTGAATGCATTACCACTATGAAAGTTATTTGACCTCCAGAGGTCAAAGAAGGATCCATTATGTACATAATAGGTAAGAACTAGGTTTTCATGGTAAAATTATTAAACTTGACAAAAAGTACCTCCGCAACCTCCTCAATGAAGTTTGTATTGAGACTACCATCAAATCTTGAGTTTTCAATTAAAAATAATTAATTTAAATAATCAAGACGAGTCCGGACACTACAGGTAACTATATTTTTACACTAAAATATGTGAAAATTATTTGCTTTTTTCCAAAATATTTCCATCTCCGTACTAACCTAAGGTTTCTTTCATAAAGTTTTGAATCATTTCATGTCATTTCATGTTTATATTTTATGTAGATCATCAAGGCTCTGGTCTCGAAAATAATCCCCCGATATCTCTGCGATGGTCTTTAAAATTGGTCAGCGGGTAATTATACCCAGAGCATATGGCCCCGGCCTGCACAGGTTGGGCTTGTCCGAGGGTGTAGTCTCATCCGATATTGTTTCGTGTCAAATTTATGACAAATCATTTGTAGATTGTCACACCGTTTCGGTTTCGTGGCAGGAGAAGGATGTAGTTCTTGCCGTCGAACATATTTTCTGCGATACGCCTGAAGGATGGAAAGAAATGGATACTTTCAAGTTTTCAAAGGTTAGTCATCAACTTTATCAGTGCCAGTGTATTTACATCTGTCCACAGATATGTTAAACACACATTTTGTTATACATAATACATTTATGCATCTGTCTAAAGCTTTTTTTACTCTTGTCACACAGAGGCAGATTTACAGGAATTTCTACCAGTCCTGTGGAATTGGGTTTTCACTGGAACTTGAAAAGGTAGTGAAAATTACAAAATCCATGCCATTGTATGAATTTTCAAAAATTTGTCGTTTTTTCTCAATTTGAGAATTAATTTGTGTTCCACTTGAATACCTAGGTACAGTGTTCAAGCACAGAGAGATCAAAATATTGAAATGGCGTTCAAGTCCGTGAGTAATTTGAATGAAACAGAAATGAAAAGAATTGGCCCTCACATTCGAAATTGACCTCACCCTCCTCTTGACCAGCTTGAATCCTCAAAAACAATTTTAACTTTAACATGGGCATGGCCTTTACTTGTAGTTTCATTTACAATAAAACACAATTTGTTTACAATTAAAAGGCAATTAATTTCAATAAATTCATTTGAGTGGTCAAGTCCTTTTCATTAAGTATACTATATTAAGTATATAAGATATAATTAGACCTCTGTAAGGAATTTGACATTGACATGAGAATTCGGAATTATATTTATAAATACCATTTGCTTCGCTTAAGAGATCAGCGACCTGAAAACTTAATTGTAGTTAACTATTACAAATGGCGACCCTTGCCCTTGGAAGTATCACCTACATTTGGATCGCATATCATTAGTTATAAAGTCATCTGTAATACAGTCATTTGTTATACTGGAAAGCTGTTATACAGAATATTTGTTATACAGCTATTTGTTATACAAATATTTTTTATGGCCC
>JAQIVZ010002042.1:0-24655 GCA_034700945.1 Arrhopalites spinosus
ACTGTAATGCCATCCTTGGAGATTTGGTTGGCAACTCAAAGTCGCGCCAAAAAAATTTTTGAATCCCAACGAAATTTTGTCAATTTTGCTTTATTTTGGGTTTTTTATTTTTGAAGGGAAATTCCTTCAGAATACGGAAGTTTGGAACGGGGTTCTGGTAGAAATTCTGCTCTCTCTGCTGTGATTTTGGATCGAGAGAAAGTTGGTTCAGCTCGTGTCGACTCCACTCGAGTTGATGCTGAGAACTTGATTGATCAACTCTTGAAAGACTCGAATTTAGAGTCTCTTCCTTGTGAAGGTAATAATTATTCATGAAAAATGTCAAAGTTTTTTCCAAGCATGTTTCATAGTACATTCACATTTAAATGTTTTTTTTTTTGAATAATCATTAAGGTGGGGGTGGACTCAGTCTTTTCATCAGCAAAGACGGTTCCGCTGCCGTTGTTGGAGAGTGAAAAAAACCCTTGTAGGAGTTTATTATTTTTAGTGTGTACTTTAATTTGCAAGTATCATGGACGGTCAGCTGTAAGTTGGAAAGCTTTTTTTAATATTTTGTCAAATTTTATATGTAAAGTTTTGCTAAAGTTTTCTTGTCTTTGAAAAGCTATCTCAACGACCGTTATGAATACTGAATTTCATTTATTGCTTTTTTGCAGAGGTGATGATACAAAGAGGAAGGCTAATACACTTGCCGTTTGGGGCAATGCAATGACTATGAACTTGAACCCTCTCATTCTTACTAATATACAGACGTCTCCATATTTTAAGGGTCCTCTAAATGAATTAAAGACTTACCACGAAGTCGTGGATGAAATTTATTACAAGGTATTGTACCCCTTGTTTTTGTTTGACACATTTTTTTGTCATCATATTAGAGTGATACTCATGTACTATGTTTTTATAAAATTTTATTACTTCTATTAGGTTAGGCATTTAGAACCCTGGGAAAAGGGTAGTCGGAGAACATCTGGTCAAACAGGAATGTGTGGAGGTGTCCGAGGTGTGGGTGCTGGGGGCATCATCTCAACGGCCTTTTGTCTTTTGTACAAATTGTTTACCATGCGTTTAACAAGGAAACAAGTCATGGGTCTTGTTAACCATGCAGATTCACCGTACATCCGAGCATTGGGACTCATGTACATTAGGTTTGTATCCCTTGTTTTTAAAGATTTTTTTTGAACTATGCACTACAGATATAGATAAAATTCATCATCTTGTTATGATTATTACATTATTATTGCATTTGAATGTTGTTTTTTTTTTTTGAAAAACTAATTGAATGATGTTTTTATTTCTATTGTCCATACTCTTTGTGCTGATTTAATCTCCTTCCAAAAGATTTACTCAATCTCCAGCTGATTTGTGGGATTGGTTCGAAAATTATATTGACGATCCTGAGGTAAGCTGGGGTAAGAATGGTGCTTTTGTCTTTCAAACACTTCGATTTTTTCCTGTAGAAACTCAATTGGATACATTTATTAGCAGCTACTGCTGCCCATCAATTAATTGTTTCGAATTTGAGTATTAATTATTTCTTTTAATTGAGTATACAGGAAGTAGATGTTCGAGCTGGTGGTGGCCAAGTAATGACCATTGGAGAAATGACTCGACTTTACCTTACTAAACTTGACTGGTTTGGGTCACTTTTTCCTCGAATTCCAGTGCCCATTCAAGTAAGAAACCAATTGTATTTTATTTGTTACTTTTTAATATTGAATTGAAGAGGAGTGGGTGGAAGAATTTTTGAATGTTTTTCTGCTTTGTAATGATTTAACTTTAATTTAAATTATGTCTTCTACACAACAGATTGGGATTGACAGAAGGTTATCCGCCTTGCAGCATTCAACATCAACTGATGCAACCCCAAGAAAACCACCTCCTGAACTTGAAGCCCAGTTACAGCAGCAACAACAACAACAAGCCTATTCAGAACCAATTAGATCCCGTTCCGATCGACCTCATGACTCTTATAGCGAGTCTCGAAATTCTTCTTCCCATCAGTCCTCAAGGTCAAGATCCAGGTCCAGATCACGAGATAGAGATCGTCACCGAAAGAAAGATAAAGGAAAAGATAGCCGTAGGTCGCCTTCAGGTCGAAGTGACCACAAGAAAAAAGACTACCGTGATCGTAGTCGTTCTAGGTCTAGGTAAATTTGCATAATTTTTATTTTATTTTCCAGTTTAATATTTTAAAATTCGTGTACTATAACATCATTATGTAGTTAATAAACGATTTTTTACCGTTATATTGCAGGTCACCAGGTCATAGCTCACGAGGTCATGAGAGGTCCTCTCATTATAGTAGCAGTAGTAGTAGTAGTAGACGCCACAGAGATCACAGAGATCGTCGATGAAAGAAATGCTTGATGGCTCCACAAAATAGAAGAAAGATTAATGACTGACAAGCTCATTACAACTCTATTTATTTATGCTCCTGTGTCTACTATTACTATTAAAAAAATTTAAAAAAACTAAACTACATTTAGAGACTTTGATTTCATCAAAAAAACGAAAACATAAAAAATCTTCAGCAAAGTTTTTGATTTCTTCTGTACGATAATAATTGTATACACACAAAAAGAAGAGAGAAAAATATAGCTGTTAAACTTAATTTCATGCTTTTTTATATAAATGAATGATTGTTAATTTCCAACTTAAAATGTAAATATAATCTACAATTTAATAAAATTCTTGTCTTTGTATAATTCTAATATTGTGTTCCCTAGTCTCATTCTGGCATATGACATCGATAAATCTCATTCTGAAAAAAAATAAATTTCGCATTCAGGTGATAATAGAAAATCCTGGTCATATAACATACATAAGTAAGTATCAAATTTAAATGCAGTTTTATTTTCATTTGAACGTGATATTTTGCAAAAAAAACTGTCAAATGATGATCATATGTACAAATAAATATAATAAAATAAAAAGTATCCATACATTAAAAGTTAAATATTACTACCTCTGATAAAAAAAGTAGTTTTACATTTTGAAAGATCCTTAGCTCTCACATGTTATGTATATTAGATAGTAGTAATACAGTACAGTAGTATAATTTCTTTAAAATAATAATTTATAATATAAAGCAACCATCAAACTATATGACTACTTCAGATTATTGTTAGTGCATCACTAGGTAAATACTCTTACGATTATTGATTACTCTCTCATTCACATTCCATAATGATGGAATTCAAAACTATACAAAGTAGGACTGACTTTGTCTTACTTTGTATGTTTGACCACGTTAACTATTTGTAGATGTATTAAAACAAAATCATTTGCTCGCTGAAACATCAATTGAAAATAAGTTAACTATTACTAGTAGTATGTTTAATCATTTTTTTAATAAAAAAAGAAACATGGCAATATTACCAGCCTTACAGTATGGTTAAATTTTAGCAATTTGAAACAAACACAAATAAGAGAAAAATAGTCATACATGAAAAGTACATTAAAAGTGAGTTGAAACATTCTAATTTATGTTCCTTCTTTCTACAAAACACTCTCCTCCAATTTGTAAAACAGTTTTTCATAGTAAATATTTAAATAGTAACAATTATCAGCATTATGCATTGAGACAGAATAAATTGTGTTGTACACAAATATCTACTTTTAGTACAGTGACTTGATTGAATTTTGTCAAACTTAGCGAGTGACAGTAGTTGATACAAAAGTTAAATCTACAGTATTTTTTAAGCTTTGAATAAGTATGATGCTTATATCTAAGTTGTACTCCTTCATTTCTTTACTCATTTAATGCATCCTATTATGCCTCTTTTTTATATTTGTTGTCGATCAAGAGTTTTGTATGATTATGATTGTGTAACATTTTAAGTTTTTTCATATGATATAGAAGTGTCTAATTCTATATAAACCCTACTACTACGATTAGACTTGAAGGATACATTTTTTGAGTCAAAAAGTTCCTTCTTGAAATATGTATCCACAATGACCTAATAATTTATTGTAAAAACAATGATTTAAGTATGATTGCTCAGGTTTCATCGTGACGGCCTCTGTAGCTGTGTATTTATATGCTCTTCGTAATTCGTACAATCTCAATGTAATACATTGAATATATATAATATTTAGTAAGGCATGTACTTGTCGTATTTTTTTCTTATTTAAAAACAGAATAAAAAATATTCTGCGTTGCTCCTATTCAGCCGCAGCGTATACATGATACCTTATTAAGAACATTTGTCAAAACAACTAAAATTGATTGACAATGTGTACAACGTTTCCTTATAAATTACAATAAAATAAAAAGTATGAAATATATATTTGGGCGTTTTATATTATTATGCGAAAAAAAGTCTTGATTTACGTCAGGTGACTGTGGAGATTGAAGCTACTGTGGTGTTATGTGTAGTTACCCCTCGTCTTAGATTTCTCCAGCATGGAAATCTTACTCTCTCCCTATGAAATATATCATCATATTAAATTAAGATTTCAAAATTATTAAAGATCATAATTATGCTATAAATTACAATAAATTGTATACGTATAGTCTCAGTATAAAAAGTATCTTCAAAATTTTTTTACAGAAACTCTAGTCTAAAATCATCATTGACTATCTACTTATATGACAAATATTTTATCATAAAATTATAACACTGAAATTAATAAATAATTATTATTTACTTCAAAACAGACGAATTTGAATTAGAACGAGACCAGGTAACAGCGAGCTCATCATTTTTTCGATTTGTCTGTCTTTTCATTAACAGTGCTTTTGTTACATCACTGGGAACGAGAGAAGTCTCCAAGCACCGAATACAAAGTCTGTCAATACAAAAAGAAAACTTTCAATTCAGTAAGTACATAACAAAAACGTTGGTTTTGATTATATTTGAAATTTAATGTTTACAAATACGTATATTAGGATGAATTAATGATAGAGAAAAAATAGTCAAATGAATAACCTTGGCATAACTGCTAGTACAATCGTAACTGCATACAAAACATACACATAAAAAATATTATATTAGGAACTTTAAACAATAAGTTTTCCTTGTCTCTAGTTAATTTACTTGTTTTTTATAGTTTTTATAGTTTCTTTGCTTACCCCCAATGGTGAGCCAGTGAACCGGAGAAGTTATGAGTACTTGAAGTACACCGAAGGGATCTAATGTAAACAAGAAATTAATGAACATAAGCTAATTGTATTAAATATTGGCAATTATATTACATAGTATTTTTACACAATGTGTAAAAGTAAATTAATTGAAAGTGTTGCTTACTTTCAAAACCAAGACACGAGTTACAAAACGAGTTGTATCTACATAAAGGAAATATTGCAAAAATAAAAAATGCACCCACACCAGTGACAATTCATGTCATAACGACAATTCACATGAGTAAACAATCATCTTCTCGAATGGAGATGTGGATATAATATTAAAAAATTATCTTACATAAAGGCAAATCCATAAAAGACAATAATTGAGGCCAAAATTGATAGTACGTGAATTATTGTCTGCAAGAACACAACATATAATCAGCACATCAATGTTTTTTGTTTTACACTCGTCGAAGAAAAGTCATTTTACATACTTGTGACTCGTTACAGTTTCAATGTACAAGAATTATTATATTCATGTTCTGTTACCCATGATTTTGCTTCTAGAGACATGTGAACCAGCATAGTAAGCATACACGCTACCACAATAGTAGTTCCGAATTCATACAGTCCAACATCTGATCCACTATACGCACCGAATGATACGAAAAAAATTACGATACTTTGATACAGCGAGTCCAGCATGTTTAGCCAGAATGAATGGGCTTGGTTTAAAACTAAAGAGAGACATAAAAATTAAAAATCAGTATCAATACACATAAACTTATAATATTCTGAATTTGTAAACTATATTGAGAGCAATACCCTGAAGCCGACCCTGTCGATATAATCGAGGTACAGA
Organism: Arrhopalites spinosus; assembly: GCA_034700945.1. NCBI lineage: Eukaryota > Metazoa > Arthropoda > Collembola > Symphypleona > Arrhopalitidae > Arrhopalites > Arrhopalites spinosus. The sequence goes on from JAQIVZ010002042.1 coordinate 5,931, forward strand.
GAGCAAAAGTTCAGCTGATGCATCCTGATCGTAAATGCCTATAATAAAATTTGAAAAAGAAGAAATAAACCATTTGTTAATTTTTTAAATCATACTACTTTTGTGAAAAACGCATCATCAATACTTACCGATTGCCATAGGGGGAAGAGCAGTAAAAAATAAGTTGAATACCATTAGATACATCTGGTCTATCATCACAGAACCAGACCAACCATTTAAGAGCTAAAATAAACAAAATGTTATTATTTATTTCATTCGTCATGTATATTTATGATTCATAATAAAAGAAAGATTCCAAAAGAATTACCTGATACCAAAAAATAACGAACACAAAAGCCTAAATGAACAAAAACATTGTTTAACTTTAATTAACGATTTAAATATTGTAGGGCAAAAAATGATTCCGAATTATTAATTCAACTTACAGCGTTTTTGTAGAAAAAGTATAGAATCATGCGAGCAAGTCTATCGTAGCACCAATGACTGCAAGAAAAAGGGTACATGAGCTATACAATAATATCATACACAAAATTGCACCAGAATAAACAATTAATTACCCATGCACCAGAAGCAGTCTTTCAAGATATCTAAATTTTGAGATGGCAAAATCCGAAGCCATGACGGCTTGCATTCCTTCCTTTCCGGATATCCCAATTCCCACATCAGCTCTAAAATCATCATGAATTATTTTAATTAAAAAATATAGTCAATATTCACGATACGTGTTTTGGTATTTTACATAGGGCAATAGTGTCAACACAGAGTTAAATAAGATTTTTAAAGTACGAGACTACCTTTGAATCATCGAAACGTCGTTGGCCCCATCCCCTATACAAAAGAGATTATTGGTTTTAGAAAACAAAACAAATTAGCACATTCTACCACAATTGAATGAACTTGGTACAAAGATTACCTATTGCTAGCGTTCTCATTTTTAGTTGATCTTTCACGCTTTGAACTATAAACCTGTAAATTTTTAAAATTTCAAATTCATTTTAAAATTACAAGTGAATGTAGTTATTTTTGACACATCTAAACTTTTTGTACACAATAAATAATACATCATAAAATAAATGGCTTACGCTTTCTGTAGTGGTGTAGCCCTGTAATTTACAATCAAAAAATTAAAAATATGGTTTTTTGAAAAAAAAAAACGATTTACATTAAATGTCAAGAATTAATAAAACAAATCTCATACTGACCTGACAGCCAACACAGCTGAACAATGGCGTGATAAACTGAGGAACTTTGTCAATAAATTAGCCCTTTGATCCAAAATATACCTAAAAAATATAAAAAAGAGTAACATGGTATTACTTCGTAAATGAAAATAGACAATACGAGTGTCTAGCCTCAATCGTGTGTGGCTATAAAAATAAACAACAAATCTCGATTACTTACGTGAGAGTACGGCCATCAACAACAAGAGCTCTTTCTTTATTTCTTAGAGGAGGCGTTTCGAGTAAACTTCCTTGACCACCTGTGTCTCCAAAGTTTTGACTTAAATGACTAAATGAATCCCCCTCAGGTGGATCACGTATGCCGAAAGTTTTAATTTTTTCTGCTTGTTCTAAATAAAATGAGATTGTTCTCTCGGCAGAGTCTTTACTTCTGGCGTTTAATTTAATGATGTCCATTGATGGCGTGAAAAGTCTGCAAGAGTAAGCAATATTAACAGCGGTCTCTTGTTTATCACCGGTAAGGACCCAAACTAAAATGCCTGTAATTTAAAAAATAAGATATTTATCAATAATGTGCGAACACACACACAAGGAGTACCTTCTGAAATTATATTGTAATCATACCTGCTCTTCTCAAATTTTCAATTGTTTCTGGTACACCATCTTGTAACCTATCTTCAATTCCAGTAGCACCGATTAACTCTAGATTATCTTCCATTTTATTGTACGACTCAAAGAGTAGAGAGTCTCTATTATGCATGTCTAATTAGACAAAGAAGGAATAAAAAAAATTAAAATAGTGCTTAAACGATTTAGTGTAATTTTAGATTACATGAACCTGAAGTAATTACCTAATTCAGCCTGCTGAAAATTGTGTAACCACCCCAAGTATTCTGCTTCGGGTAAAATCTTTTTTTCAAAACAATTAAAAATAGCAAATGAGAGCAATATTAACAAAGCGACTTTGACATATTTAATATTTTATATGCCATATAAATTATTTTTTAGCAATAAACTTACTTTTTTTGCCATCACTAGAATTCTCAATCCTTCTCTGGCATAATTATTTATGTGAGTTTGAGTTTGATTAATCATATCAATTTCATTTTGAGCTCCTGTCAAATAAATGACAACAACATTAATTATGTTTACACCTTATTCAATACTATAAACAGTATAAACTATGTGCTAGCCAATTTATTTTAAGAGTATTCTTACGTGGACGTCTTAGACGAGGAATAATTGCAGAATCTGCTCCTTTACAATACAAAATGATCTGCTTGGTATGAGGATGTTTCAAAATAATGGACATTCGTTTACGAACAGAGTCAAATGGAAACGAATGTAATACTTCATACTCAACTAATCCCTCTCCTATACATTGGCAAAAAAAGACAACAAACATGTTCATAAAAAAACTTTACCCTTGTTACAATAATTTAATAATGTATTGTACAAATTAAAAAATAACCTGGTATAGCGGTTTGAACAATTGCTGGTGTTCTCTTTAATAATTTACAATTGTAAGCATAGGCAGCTTCTACAAGTGCAAGTTCATCGGGACTTTCCGCCTCAAAAATTGGTTTAAATTCTGATGGCGATGGTGTGGGTGTTACGGATGGTTGACTAACTTGTAACGTACGACTAAAGCGGGACAATATTGGAATTTGTAGAAATCGAGGGCGTTCTGGAGTCTGATCTGGGGTCCTAAAAACATTATTCATTTCATTTAGTAAACAACTCAATTGAGAATGAAGTAAGTTATGTAAAGTCCTCAACAAATGTCTTTAAAAAAATTACGTCTCATTTGAGGATGAAATAGGAGAAAGGGGTCTGGTTGGTAACATGTCCAAGAGACGTCTTCGTTGTTGTTGATTCGATGATTTATGTTGCTGTGCTGCTTGAATATTAATACTTGATGAATTTGCAGGTGCTGAAAGAGAATCATCCGTGTCTGGATGATACTCTATTAGAAGTGTACACTGGTCTTGCGTGGAACACATGGAGCTTGTCACAGAAGTATCACCTGTATTTTCCCGTTCATGAACAGGTGACAATCTTCCTGGTGACAATCGACTTGTCGGACCTTGACTACCTTGTTCTACAATTAATCCACTTGCATTCATCTATAAAGTCAAAAAGTAAACAAACCGTTGAATATTGTTTATACTACTTTTTATAATTAATTGCTCTCGTCGAAAACATATGGCCCTAGGTATACACTAGTATACAGTACACCAACAGTAATTAATTATGAAACGTACCTTGTCATGATGTGGATACTTTGCGACGACTACTGTATTACATACAGCCAGCACCATGAAAAAATCGTGTATACGTTGAGTTTGAGCCGAAAGTTGTGATGCCCGCATAGTTCCATCCAACGAGAGTTGCATATTTTGTTGACCGAGAAGCTCGTTTAATATTGAGTTGACCTTTATTGGCGGGGAACTTGATGGGTGGCTTGTGGACAACTACAAAATAAAGTCATGTCATAATTAAGTATTCATGAGTACCTTGACTGAAACTGGAAAAAGTGTATATGGAATGAATAGCTATATTCATTCTGTACTTGCATATATACAAAAAGAGAAAAGAAAATTACTAGTTCAGCCGGAGATAGTTCAGGATGATTATAATCTATGCCTTCAATAGTACAACGTCTAAATAGCATCTTATTCTCAGTCAAAGTCCCTGTTTTGTCAGAGAAAACATATTGGATCTAGACAGAAAAAAAGAACACCCAAAAGTTGTAACCTTTTCAATCTCATTGCACATTGTACATGAATCATTCATATGGCGGTACAACTACTAAAGTCAAATCATGTAATTAATTATATGTTATGAACAATTGCTTCAAGCTAGTGTCTCACCTGTCCAAGATCTTCTGGTATGTTCATAGCTCTACACTCAATTCTTTTATTTGTTTCTGGATCAAAAAGCTCAATGTCATTTTGAATATGGTATATTTGCATTAATTTGGTGAGTTCGATTGTCACGTATAGAGAAAGCGGTATCATCACCTGAAAAGAAAGAGATCATTACTTGACATATTGATAACACTTGTACAATTATTATTTTTCTTCATTGAAAGAAATTAAAGAAAAAGTAAGATGAAGGTACACTTAATTACAGGATACGGTATACACATCACATTGAATATTAAAAAAACAACCCCAACCTGTAGAAGGATGATGAATCTAAGACAGCTTAAACATGCAATAAGGAATGGCGATAAATCACTAGTCAGGGAAGCAGGAAGAAAAAATATTTCGCCAGAAAAGGAAGACAGCCACAAAACGTTTCCGGTAGCTCCAACGACCTATAGATAAATTATTATATGGTTTTATTTTAAAGTTTGATGTGTATAATAAAGTATATAAGTATTATTAAAAGTCATCACACATTTAAACTTTAGGACATTTCCATTGAATTACTAAAAATGATTATATGAAATTGATTTTAAAAATTCTGACAGCTTACACATAGAACAGCTAGAATCATGACACACCACACAACTTCAGTGTTCATCTGGAAGAAAAATTATAATTTTGCAGAAGTGTAATACATAATCAGCAAAATATTGGATTTTCATTATCAAAATCATTCTGTCAATGTACCATTCGCTCCAATGCCGTTCTTTTATGTCGAGGTCCTCCGTTGTTTAACATTGCTTTCGTTTCTCTGCCTATTTATATAAGAAGCACATATACAATTTATAATTGCCGATTTCCTTCTACATTTATCATTATGATGAATCATGAATTGTATTTTAATTTAATAATTTACAAAAATGTACCAGCATAAACTACTATTCCTTCAATAAAGTCAGTATTTTTAAGAATACAGTCTCGTAGTAAAAGATTTTCTTTTGTGACAGGCACTTTCACACCATCCGGATGTGTGGCACTCCCCGTGAAATGATAAATTTTCGTGGTCGGCTGTGCAACTTCAATTGTACTCTTAAATTCATTGGGCTGGAATGTACTTTGCTATAAAAATTCATTTGATTATTTAACCAAACATTAACTAAGGAATACATTATATGTAAACTATATAGTGGTCTGTCAAAATTCTTGTAATTTTAAGTTTATATCTTTCTATTCCATATTGCATACATGTGGGACACATGTTTTCTTTCTTAAAAAACACATGCTTTGTCTACATACCAGTAGATTGAAATTTGAAAGAGGAAATTTAGGTTTTAATAGAAATTGTAAAAAACAGTCTGGCCTCATTATTAAATGCAAAATTCGTTCACTTACTTTTTGTACATAGCCACGAATAACTTCACGTTGTTTTAAATTACTTTCACCATCAAGATTACTCGTCTCAATGTAGCAGAGTCCATTTGGGTCATTCGTCCGAAGAACTAAAATATGACATTGATGATTATTACATACATACAAAGAATAGTAATGACTTCAAAAAAATTATATTGTCCAGAAATTCAAGTCTATTAAAAATGCCATCATTAAGTACCTAAAATATCAGCTGGAATCATCTCATCGCACGATAAGTGAACTGTGTAAATTAAATGTTAAATTATTAATAATGGAGGAGTCGTTTTTCATGCGTAAATACATAAAATGGGTATTAATAATAATTCTATGTACATTGTAGAATACTTTAATCAGTAATATTTATTTTACACAATATATAAAAAACCCACTTACCCAAATCACCCACCCGCATCTCTTTCCATCTGACTTTTATATATTTTCCCAATTCTCTGTCAAAAAAATGACAATATATTTCAATGTATGTACATTAAGTACCATATGTCTTTAGTGTTCTTTTCAAATTATGGCCAAAAAATGTACATATTATAAGTAACGTATGTAGTAATGTACCTATGACTAAAACTCAATTTTTTGTAATAAATAAATTAAATAAAAAGGGTTCGATTTTTATGCACGCTACATACTGGACAATGGACTGTACATATCCTCAAAAGAAACATTTATTATGATCATGTTTCCGTTCGTATGTACAAATAAAAATTCATCATGAATTTGCATGCAGAATACCAGGAATCGTGCAGTTTAGTAGGAAAACTACTCTTACGTAATAATAATGATAAAAATAAGCTTCTCAAAAAAAATAAATCTGAACCACATATACATATAATAAACATAAAAAATGTAATACGATAATTTTGGCACATTCATAATTATAACAATAATACTTATGATGTGATGAATGACATCCATGAGTTGAATTTTTAAAAAAAATCTTTCCCTCATAGTTGTAATATTTAAACAATATGACCGCAAAAATGTTAAAATTCTCTACATGGACAGACAAGCCAATTTTACCTCTCAACTCTCAATAGTACAGACCTTGAGTACAAACAGTACAAAGGATAGAAAAGATTAGGTTCTATAGGCAGTAGGCACCGATAAAGACTTGATAACTGCACACTTTTAATGTCCTTGTGTGTGTCTCTCACTCTAATATGTACAAAAAAAATTGTTCTGACAGAATGGTTCAGCATTTATAGTACAGTGCAAAATAAACCTTGGTAAAATTTGACAAATTTTTACTCTAGACCTAGGCCTACATACAATATGGACTACAATATTTGTTAAAATTCATGCACAGTACACATTGTACACGTAATGTATGTCGTGTTGAAAGCATAATGATATTAAATATTATTATTACACGCTCGATTACTCGGAGCGGACTGAGAGTTTCTTCAATCGATGGAGAGTACAAATCAAATAACAAATGACGAGTATTGATGTGTTTGCAACTGGGGGGTAACGGTGTACCGTATACATTAATTATGTAGAGAAAAACATGTTATTTTTTATGCAGCACAAACATAAAAGACCATGTGTGACAAGTCGACACATTTTACTGAGGAAAAGAAAAAAAAGTAAGGAAAAAATACTTGTGAATTACTGACCTTTTGTAGATACGACAAGTAGAATTATTAATACGTTTATCACTACGATGTCTTCTTCGATCTTCAAACAAATCTTTTAATGCTGTCACTCCAAGCACAAACATAACTGGAAGCATTGCAATCTCTTTTCCAAAAGCATTAATTGCTGGAATCCAATTAAGAAGGACTATTGATATGAAGTACAAGTTTGCGAATCGATGAAATTGTTCAAACAAATTCTGAAATAAAAGAGTAAATAAATGTCATAAAAAATTAATGTTGTATACACTTTTCCCAAACTTTTTTCGAGTATAAAAGTGAAGTAATCACAATAATGGCTCAATTTTATATATATTGTACATACGTCATGTATTTTTATTGATTGGTATTAGGAATTTTATATATGCCTAATCAATCAATAAAAAAAATCATAATGTACTAAACACTTAGGACTATTTAACTAGAATAATAAATAACATATTTTTCTTTGTTTACAATTGAGACATTGCAGATATAGAATTGAGACAAACTTTTCTTACTTTTGGTAGGAATGAGATCGCCGTATACTTTGTGGTACGAATATGATTGCTTGGATATTGTCCATTTGGATGTTGATCCATAGGAGTATTGGATGGTACGCAGTGATTAGGTACAACTGTTCTAGTTTTTGGATCTTCTTTTGCTTCGCGACGCCAAAAGAAAAATTTGTTTTTTATTGTTGCTTTATTTTGTCTTAAAGTATAAATGGATTCGGATCGGGATGCTTGACGGGAGTGACCCCTCCAAGTTTCCCATTGTGAAGTTGGGACAGGATTCACACGTTCACGTTCAACATGACCGGGAGGTAAAATAAATTCAGTTTTAGAAGGAGCACGATGATGACCCTTTAAATTATTTTGATCCTCTACAATTTGTCCATGAGAGGCAGCTCTAATGTGGCCCTTTTTGAGAACGGATGGAAGTTGTGCCACTGTTGAGTTTGAACCACTTCCTCCATGGCTAGCACTACGTGAGTGACCTTTGGCAGGTTTGGGTGGTAATTTTGTCATTTGTAAAGGATTAAAACCACCACCAATAACACTTGAAGTCACATTACTTGGTAAAACATTTGAACCACCGGTAGAACTAGTAGTAGAACTAGGAGCTGCTATGGGTCGACCATGTGATGGATTTTGACCGTACAACTTTTGTTCTGCTTCAGAGCCAAAGGTATAGGTCCCTAAACCAAGGGACAATGTTTTGGCAAAAGGAGTTTTGAGTTGTTTTGATGGAATTTCTGTGGATGGAGGTATTCTTGGATCCTTCCTTGGATCTGAACCTCCACCACTGGAACTGGAATCCATTACTGATGGATTGATGCCACAACCCGTAGTAGCAGTTGATTGGGAAAGTATCTCTGCTCTCTCTTCTGAGCAGCACGGCGGGTCGGGAACTGGAAACACATAAGTAGTTGAAAACTGCTCTAGATGACCCGAGGACATCCTTCATCTGTATTAAAAAAGGGGGAAAAGAGGGGGGTTAAATTTGACAATCATCATCAACACTTGAACATGTACCTATCTTCATTTTTCACTGTCGTATATATCAGCCACCTCAATACATCCGATTAGATTATGGAGAACAGTCACTCTCACTCATCCATATTTCATATCATCATCCCTCACGTCAAACAGACAGTATGTGTGTATAGTCCTCTTAAATATATATGTACATCGTAAAGTACTAGACACACTTTTTTCTGACTACCATAAAAACATTGGTATAGATGTGTGTTCATAATATTATAACGGTGGGGGGAGTAAGAGAGAAAGAGGGAACGGATACAGATTGAGTCATATAAATAGTTAAATGGAATTTGCTTAAACTGTCGACAACGACATCGACGACTTCTTGTTTAGTCACTTTACACTCACCACCCCAATGTGCGAGCCATGGTACAATATGTTTACGTCAATGGCAACACTTTTCAACCTTCAATACTCCTAAGCTTGCTAATTACTACTACAAACACAAAACTTATATATAAACATCAAGATAGGGAGACCAGAGAAGAGAGTTTCTGCAACGAAACTTCAAGGGTGAGCATCAGTGAGTACATTTATAACCATGTGCAGACGCCAAACAAATAATAAAAATGAGAAGGAAGCAATGAAAGAATTAAATATATTTAAACTCTGAATGAAAACTATAAAGATCCAAGTATCTGTTATACAAAATTGTATTTGTACTGTTACTTTGTGTGACGTCTGACAACTTGAGGGCAAATTATATGATCGTACATTTGTTTGTTTGAATTAAATGTGTGTCTATATGTGAAGGATATTAGAAACAGAAACTAACTAAACTACATTGAATTAAAAAATTTAGTACGTCAAAAATGAAATTGAATAGAATCTACTAGAGTTAAATACTAAATAGTACTAAATACAATGCTAGAAAATTTAAAACGGTTGTTCTTCTCATTCTCAGTTATGAGAGAGATAAGCATATGAATGGATACTATTTTTTTAACTCTCCATTCTCCAACACCAAAAATAAGGAGCACAATAAATTAATTTATACATTTTTTTTAAACCTTTTCAAAATGTTGACCTACTGCCTACATGACATTTTGACAATACACTTTATTTACAACTGACTAATAATAAAGAGACCGTATTCATAGTCATAAGATTATACAATGGGCTTGAAACGTAAACAACTTTCCAGGAGAGAGAGAGTATTGTCAGTATAAATTTAATATTATGGAGAATAAAAAGTTTTCAAATGTAATCTTCTAAATAATACCTATTAAAAATCATGAGTAATCCTTAGTTGATAGTTTAAAACATCGTTCAAATTGGGAAGCAATAAAAAGAATAATATTGTAATAAATAGCTTGAACGAACATCGTTAGCAAAAAAAATAAATAGTTGCAAGAATCAAGGATATTTTAATTATGCATTTTCAAAATGTTATACCTTCATGGTCCTTATTTGGTCATCAAACTCTGTGTGACGACATGATGACACCCTGTCAACATACTGGGTGTAAATCTACAAATAAAAAATAAGTTTAAACATGAATTACAGTAAATAGCACAAAAATTCTTTGGAATGATACACATTAATCAGGAAACATATTATTTATTATTATTAAATACATCACACTAAATATGGATTTTTAAAAATATTAAATGTAGTAAGTGCAAATAATTCAATTCTGTAGTTGATTTTGATTAGTAACGTACCTTTCTTTTGTAGAATAGAGTAAAATATAGACGTCGAAGATAGACGTCAAAGTATAATTGTTGGTCGGTGAAGTTAAAAAAAATGTTTTGTTTTTTAAAAAAAACTCAACTAGTAACTTGAATTCATGAGAAGTTGTTAAATACAGTAAAAATTAAAGTTTATGTATATTTTAGCAAGCTCAACACTCGTTAAAAAAAGTCAATTGTTCGGAAGAATGACGAATTGACTCTCAGGTTTGCTTACATGACACTATCGTCGAATACAATAATAAACACATTTATTATCACGAATTTCTATCCTTCATTAAAATTTTCGTGTAGTTAGTTGTATACACATTAATTGCACATTTTTTATTTCATTATTGTCTCGCATAATATTAGGTATCAGCAACAATACAGTATTTACAACAATTAAGAATAATGGGGTGCCGTTGTTTAAGAATATTCTTGTATTGATATATAGAATAAAGAAAAGAATACTGATGTGTGTAGTCAGTCAATTGATTTGTTTTCAAAGAAATGAATTTCAAAACAATAACAAATCAAAATATGTTTAAAATGTTAACACAGAAAATACGGCACAATATTTCTTCTTTTTGATATTTCTCTCCACATGGACACTTTTGTTTTAAAAACTCAGAATCAAATTTAAACTGTGATTTACTGGTAATTGTTCTTGTATTAGTAGAATAGCGGTTTAATTATATACACAAACTCAATCAAAAAAAATTGTGACAAAAAAAACAAAAGTCTATCAATTTTAATTAAAATATTATGTACATTCTCCCGGTCACCACACACTTTCGAGATGAATCCAAATTTGTCCAAAGACGAACCGTGAACACAATGATTGATTGTACAACTAGGAGAATGTTCTAAAACTACAATTAAAAAAACTAGAATTACTTAAGAGTTCAAGACGTGAGATATCTAGCCAAAGTCACTGAGCCAACTGAGCCAATACTGAAACTGTTTCCTTTGAAAATTCGCCAACTTTGCAATGTACAAAATTCTAAGGTTCGGCCGCACGAAATCAAAAGCTTTGAAAACTTTGGAGAAACAAAGAACTCTCACGCCATTTTTAATGTGCTTTAATGTGCAATTAATCATTGGGATGCTAACGTCATGTTTATTTTTAGAGTTTAATACTTTTTTACGTATTTTATTTTTCATCATTTTTATAATTTCAAAGTAATCAACATTTGTGTTGTTATTGATGTTGGACAATGAGGACTAGATACAAAAAAGTAATTAAAGACAATGTTACACAGCATCATCAAAACTTAAATTGGTGATGAGACACCATAATATATTGTATGTAAAAAAAAGGATTGGATATACAAGATGAGGTTCTTATATGGTATGACAAATTTAAGCTGAGTTAAGGAGGAGATCATAGATCTGACAACAAGTGTTCAACAATTGAACGAACAAAAGGGGAAAAAACGAAGACATTCTGGAATTATTCTTCTAACTGTTATTAAAAATTATTTAATAACCGCCAGATACGGGAGCTGGTGCAGCAACCTAATTAAGAAAAATAATATGACATTTTTAATATTTTACCTAAATATTTGTAATGAATGAATTTTTAACAAATATTAAATTCAAGTCTTACGGCAACTGGTGCTGCTGGTGCTCCGTATTCAGCTGCAACCTATTTAATATTTTGACAAAAAAATTGATTAGTTTAAAATTAGTAAAAAATTGTGATTTTTTTTAAAAATTGGGGAAATAAATTCGTACCGGTGCGTAAGCAGCTTGACCCAAAGAATACCCTAAAGCTAAAGAAAATTATTTGAGAGGTTATATTTCGTGTGATAATTTAACAAATTTCAAGAATGTCATGAATTTTTTGAGCTCAAGTGTATTTACCAGGGGCAGAGTAAACGGTAGCTCCGTTAATTCCTTGTGGTGCATAAGCTTGGTGGGCATAACCTTGATGGGCATAACCTTGGTGGGCATAACCGGCGAAAGCGGGTATTCCAGCGTAGCCAAGACCGACCTGTGGATAAGCAGCATAGTGGTGATGCTTTATAATTGATTTGGAAGAATATATAAAATTGATTATAACACATCTACATTATTAACTATATCTATCTCTCTCTTTCAATGCCCATCCTTCTCTCATCACGAAGGGACAAAAAAATCAAATTGACAAAGGGACTATTTAATATTTAATTTTATCATTTCTTACGGCTGGAAGACCGGCATATCCGGAAGCAACGGCTGGAGCTGCAAAGTGAAGAGGAGCTTGGTGTGGAATAACTGGAGCAGCTGGAGCTAAAAAATATAAATACGAAACATGAGTTATGATTTCATGTACCATTTAACGTGTAACTATAGTTGAATTATCTATAAGTACCAGAATAGGTGACAGATTTGACTGCTGGAGCATTCAATGGAGAAGTGATTGTTCTGGTAATTAAAGTTGTCTTCTCAATTGAGGGAGCAGAGTATGTTTCTACTGACTTGGTGACTGTTGGTCCGGGATAGGATACTTTGGCAACACTTGGAACATTGTAGGTGACAGCCTTTGCTGGTGGAGCTTCTTGACCACAATGGACAGCAACGACCAAAGCCAAAGTAAGGGCAACAATTTGATAACTGAACATGTTGATGATTGTTTTTATTTTATTTGAAAAGATGAGATAAACTGAGGATATATATTATGAATATGAGGATGTTGTCGATTGAATGGGGAAAGATTGACTGTGAATTGACCACCATGTGTGGCTACGCTTAAATACCCTTACGTTTCCGACTCAACCAGGAAGAGTGTCGTTTTCTGTAGTCGTCCCACTATACTAATATTATAAGGAGAATGGGCTGATTGTGAAATATAGTATACAGGTTAGTAATACTTTTTTACTCTACTCTCGTTCAAATCAAACACATGGGGATGCAGTTTTGCACATGTAGACTACTTATGTTACACGAGTTCATTATACTTTCTGTCCTACCTCTGACATGTCACATAATAATCGTCTTGACGATGTTATGTCTTCAATGTATACATTTCTTGTACTAGTACAAGTAGTTAGTGGTAGTCGTTACAAGTGACGGTCTTTATGTATTATTTGAAGGTATCATGTTTGGTGGTGTGTGGGTGAGATTGTGCGTTCACTTTATTATTATTACTTTCATTAATAGTTGTCATAATAGTGTACTAATTCCCCTGCACTTTTAACTTCCTTTCATTTTTACCAACAATCTTTTCTGTCTTGTTCCTCTTGTTCCCCTCTCCTCCTACCCTTCTTATATAATATACAAAATAGTCTGTGCATATAACATTGGCATGTTATAACTGACTGGGACGTGTGTGTCTTCCATCATTTTTTATGACATTCACTTTACAAGTGATACAAAGAGATCTTCCAATATGTAACATGTACAATATATAACTTGATATTTAGTCGTGTACGTGTAATCTTTCCTCAAGTCATAAATTTTCAACCAAGTTAGTTTTTCTAATCAGAGTGCAATCATAATGTGACTTATGTAAAAAAGGCTTCCAAATTGTACTATGTAATGTTCTACACACACACGTTATGGAATGGACTGTGGACTGGTGGTTGTTTTTTTACAATCTGCTTGAGGTGAGACAACGACAAGAAATAATATGATAATATCAAGTGTATAGTAATCGTGTAGCATCATTTTAACAAAGACAAGAGGAAGTAATCAACCCATAATATGAATTCCATACTGCCCCATAATGTGTCTTGAATCTCTTCATCCCTTTTACCTGTCTCCTCTTAATTGGTTATACTTTTTTAAAAAAAATTACAACTCGTGTATCTATACAATATATTACTTAGGAATATGGGTGTAACCAAAATCATCATCATCCTTTGCATCTTACCTAAATGACGGCTGCAAACAAATTTCACTTTCCTTCTTGTCTCTCTCTCTCTCTCTCTCATTTTACCTCCTGCAGAACATTATCATATTACTGTTATACTCTTTAACACATACACCATTTTGTAGAAAATCACCTCATCTGTCCTCCTGTCGAGGGTATGATACTCAAACAAGTGGTAACTTTACCACTGGTAAGCATATGAAATAAAACTCGTCCAACAGGAAAACAGGAAATCAACAAGAAGACGAGAAATCGTCAAAAAAAATCGTTGCTCCTTCACATGAACGAAACTTGAAGTCAACAAAAAGAAGGGGAAAAAAATATTTGCTCATGTCATTCATATATAGTCCTAAAAATAATCATTAGTCTACATCATAATCAATTTTGAAATTCAATCATAAAAAATAAAAATGAAAACAAAATATTTTTTAAAAATGCTCAAAAAAGGAGCAAAAAACTCAAATTTCGTGACGCTGAATCTGATTGGATGACCGAGAAATATGCACGATATAGGCCATCAGTATCCCGTTATAGGAATATATCGTGGAGCTACTATAGACAGAACTTGTATTTTCTTTTGTGAAAAGTTGACTATTTTGCAATTTCATCTTTTAAATTATAATTAAATTTGAAGGCCATTAATACTTGCATTATTTCAAAGTTGAATTATAATTTTTGTAGAAAATTTACAAACATTTTTAAATAGAATAGTCCAAGTTTACAAAAAAATTAAAGTCAGTCATCAAGGCTCTTTTTTAACGAAGCCAACACATGATCAATAAAATTGTTTTTTAGACAGTGCTACACAAATAAAATATATACGTTTGATTTTATAGGATTTCATCAACTTTGTGTGTGTTAAAATAATAGTAGAGCAGGATGGAGTCTGAAGAAAAGTTAATTATCAATGGGAAAAAATATTTGGATGAAAAATATGACCCCATACAAGATAAAAAATTGCATAACAATTCTAAAATCCCTGAATTCAATTTTGTGAGACCCATGGAAGCCCCTGTCTTTTGTCCAACGGCTGAAGAATTTAAAGATCCATTGGTCTACATTAATAAAATAAGACCCATGTAAGTCATTTACCAAGTTGATTTTACATTTTTTGTCATCAAATGACCATGTTTTACTTGACGATGATGTGTAATCAATCATGAATTTTTTTTTGAAAATTATTTTAGTGCTGAAAAAGCTGGAATCTGTAAAATTCGACCTCCTCCTGTAATTATTTCATCATTATATTTTTTATGCATATTTTTTATTATGTTCCTTTATGTATGATATCGATGTTGATACAATCCTAATCGATACTTTGTCATCGTGCTCTATATATGCTCATATTCTATAATGATCTGCTTTTGTAAATAATAATATAACTAATATTTTTCGATTTACCCATTACACTAGAATTGGCAGCCACCTTTTGCCGTGGACGTTGACAATTTCAAGTTCACCCCTCGAGTACAACGACTTAATGAACTTGAGGTTAGTTTAATTTAATGATATACTAATAATGCAATATATAAAGTATAATAATTTTATCATCAATGATGATGAAGTAATGGCGATGATTCATCAAGTTATCTAATAAAAGTCTAAATGTTGTCATGTTTTTTTGTTTACTTTTGAAGGCTAAAACCAGAATCAAGCTCAATTTTCTGGATCAAATTGCAAAGTTTTGGGAACTTCAAGGATCATCTCTCAAAATTCCCATGATTGACAAGAAAGCATTAGATTTGTACAGCCTACATAAAATTGTTCAAGCTGAGGGTGGAAAAGAAAAGCTAAATACGGATAAAAAATGGAATCGTGTGGCCACACGACTTGGCTATCCAAGTTCTAAACAATATGGACCTTTGTTAAAATCTCATTATGACAAAATTTTGTACCCCTTTGATGTTTTTCAAAAATCAAAGGACAAAATCAAGGCAGGGGGTCTTGGAAATGAACTATCATCATCTGCTAATTCTTCCCCAATCAAAAACTATCCCATGAAAAATTCACCTTCTAAAACAAGAATGACAGGAAAAGTGCTTGTTGAAGATAACAAGGATGATGATTTGTCAAAATATATTTGTCAAATATGTCGCAAAGGAGACGGAGACGACTGGATGCTCCTATGTGACGGTTGTGATGATTCCTATCATACGTACTGCCTTTCTCCACCCTTGGCTGAAGTTCCCAAAGGTTTGCATTTATTTAATTAGAATTTAATTTTTAAAATTAAGTTACATGTAAAGAGTACAATTGATGTTGATTGAATGCTTTCATTACAAATAATTATAATAAATGTTTAATTTGATCACAATGAATTATTCATCAAATTATTGATATTTTTCAATAGGTGACTGGAGATGTCCACAATGTGTTGCCGAAGAAGTCTCCAAACCTACTGAAGCTTTTGGATTTGAACAAGCACAACGTGAATATACTCTTCAGCAATTTGGAGAAATGGCAGATCAATTCAAGTCAGACTATTTTAACATGCCAGTACATGTAAGTTCCATTTTGTGATTCATGTATATTGGGAATAAGAGAATATTCATATAAAAAATGTGTATGATTTTTTTGTGTAAAGCGTGTTCCGTCAGAACTAGTGGAGAAAGAATTCTGGCGTATCGTGTCATCAATTGATGAAGACGTAACTGTAGAATACGGTGCAGATTTACACACAATGGACCATGGGTCCGGATTTCCTACAGAAAAATCTACAAATATTCTCGCTGGAGATGAACTTTATATTGCCAGTAACTGGAATTTAAACAACTTGCCTGTACTATCCAGTTCTGTATTAGGTCACATCAATGCTGACATTTCCGGAATGAAAGTGCCATGGATGTATGTAGGAATGTGTTTTGCAACATTTTGTTGGCATAATGAAGATCATTGGAGTTATTCGATTAATTATTTGCATTGGTAAGTTACAGTTTTGTTGACTTATTCATTTTCAAGAGTTGTCATTTTGTTTACTAATTATTTAATTGACTTTATACTAATAGGGGAGAACCAAAAACCTGGTATGGGGTACCAGGATCACAAGCAGACAGATTTGAGGATGCCATGAAACAAGCCGCCCCAGAATTATTTCAATCACAACCTGATTTACTACATCAATTAGTGACAATTATGAATCCAAATATTCTCATGGCTTCAGGTATGAGATTATTACTTGATCTTTTCTGTGAACAAATATTTTTCTAAAAAATATTTGTGTGCATAGTCTTGTACTCCACTAATAATAATAATCACCTATGATTGTGGAATTACAGGTGTTTCGGTCTACAGGATGGATCAAAAAGCTGGTGAATTTATCATAACATTTCCAAGAGCATATCATGCTGGGTTCAACCAAGGCTACAATTTTGCGGAAGCTGTCAATTTTGCTCCTGCCGATTGGGTATTTTGTTATTTCATGACAAGGGTCAAATATTTAGGTTTGCTCATGTTTATACCTTCAACTAATTTGATTCAATTTCTTTCATAGTTGGCCATGGGCAGAGAATGTATAACACACTACTCCAATCTTCATCGATACTGTGTCTTTTCACATGACGAGTTAGTTTGTAAAATGGGTGGAGAGCCGGAAAAGTTGGATTTGGTCATTGCAATGGCAGCACACAGGGATATTACAAAGATGTTTGACACGGAAAAAAGTAAATATTCATTTGACTTTTTTTTATTTGATGTCAAGCATAATTATTTAATGTTGATACATACCTACCAATTACCATACCTTTTGTTTTTCTGTTAATAGCTCTACGTCGGGATGTCTTAAAATGGGGAATTAAAGCTTGTGAAAGGGTTCCATTCGAATTACTGCCTGATGATGAACGATTGTGTGATTTTTGTAAAACGACTTGCTTTCTCTCTGCAATTACCTGTCCATGTACTTCAGATCGGCTCGTCTGCCTTCGACAGTAAAGAACAATTATTATAATATTAACTTTTGAATCTGTTTTGAGACATTTGGTTTACGTTGTATTTAACTAATCATTGATTTCCATTGATTTTGTAGCTTCGACAAATTGTGTGATTGTCTGCCGAGCGCACATGTTCTGAAGTATGTTCGCAATATATTTTATTTTTTGATACTACATGTATACTAATGTGTATGAATTTTTGTAGTACATATTGCAGATAGCATAAATACTATTTTTTAAAAAATTCATGATTGTATTTATTACTTATTTCAGATATCGATATACTCTCGACGAACTTCCTGTCTATATTCAAAAATTAAATTCACGGACCGTTCAATACGAAAAATGGATATCTACTCTTACAGAGTCTTTGGCTGAAGAACTTGAAGACCCAGAAAAGAAGGAAAACAAACTTAGTACGTAATTGGGTTGGATTGCATATCCTGGGAACCAATGTATGTGGTGCCCATGTAAGTGGTGCCTATGTAAGTGGTGCCCAAAAATAAAAGTTTTTTTTGTAAATAGGGGAGTTGTTAGGGCACGCAATCAAGGTGGCCTCCCCTTGTACCCTTTTTGGTGACCTGCATTTATATGCATGCATCACACTGACACCCACCCAGCTTAATACCTT